>JARKHS020032746.1:0-80533 GCA_030143305.2 Amblyomma americanum | reverse complement strand
TCCTCAAAACCAAGCTTCATTTTTTTTTTCAAACACGCGAGGACGTAAATGTGCATGCACTGACATCGCAAAGAAAAAAATAATGTGGATTAGCCCAGCTAATTCAGGATATACAAAACGAAAGCCAGATTGATGTCTCCACTGACTAGGAGAACCGGCTCGGACGTGGCGTGGATCGGACGCTCGCGCGAACGCTCCTCGCTTCACCCATGCCCACCGCTGAATTCAGCGACGGTCAACACCGCTCTTGCCTGGATTTCGTCTTCGAAGCTCGGATAACGCCGTCGCACGCATCGGCAAATCCCTTCTTGCCTGTTTCTGCGGACTTTTCTGCGTTTTGGCTCTCGCCGGTACGCACGGCCCGCTAGGCCCACGCCAGGCCTAGCGACCCCGCTCTGACGGGGCTGTGCCGCATTATCTGAGTGGGATCTTCCTCCAACATTGGACATGGAAGTCACCGTGGAGGGGACTGACATTAGCCCCGAAGAAGTTTCGCACCAATATGGTTGGTTCACCGTCGGTGAATCGAAACGCTCCGGTCACGAACGCCAAAGGAATAACCCCGCGGCACACAATGGAACCGATCGCGCCCAGTGACAGGGCAGCATGCGGCATTCTGCCGACTCCTCTGCGAAAAAGTTTGGCCGACGACTTGCTCGACAATCGGTGGCGTCGAACCTACCTCGCCTACCCAAGGGCCTAACCAAGGTGATATTCCGGCCATCGGGCGGCCTCCGTATACTCGAGAGCTGTGGCCAACTCGGCATCTTTCAACTCATCCGGGACGCCGCGGGCCTCACCTTGGCAGAATCATCTGAAGACTGCATGCTACTCAACTTCAAGCAACACACCATACTGGTGGCCACCCATTCCGCGGTACGAGTGGAACGCTACTTAAACATCAAGGAGCTCATCTACGGCGAGGACAAGATCGCCATCACCTCGTATGTCGCCACGCCGGATGGCAGTGGTAAAGGAGTGATCCAAGGCGTTCCGAAACATCTATCGGACGCTGACATCCTTGCGAACCTTCAGAATCCAAGGAATCCTCCAATATGTGGAGTCCGGCGCATGGGGGCGCAGTCGCAGACGGTCCTCATTCTCTTCAACGGTGAGCGAGTTCCCCGTTGGATCAGCTTCGGTGGTGGCATGATTCGCTGCTGCCTCTACAAAAAAAAATACGAAGTGTGTTCTTTGTGCGGACAACTCGGACATCGCAGAGACGTTTGCCCGGACCCGAAAAACGCTCGCTGCCGCGGATGCGGCGTGGCCAAACCTCCTGAGACACATAGCTGCGAGCCTGAGTGTGCCTTGTGCGGTAAGGGCCATGAACTGGGCAGCAACAAATGCCGCGAAATCTACCGCACTACATACATTGTCAGCAAACGCCGCTGGGAACAGGAACGCCAACATCTGACCCAGCATAGCCAAGACTCGCCGCAGTCTAAAGAGCGACGCAGCCGCTCCAAAAGCAGGGGACGAACATATCGATCCAGCTCCTTTCCACGACTGAAACCGAGAGGCCGGTCGGCCTCCAAATCCAGGACTCCTTCACACCAGCCACGGAACCCCGGTTTGAACCAGGACGCCGTCGGCACGCAAAAGGTAGGCTGGGCAGATAAAGCCTCCCAGAAATCTAACTCCAACCCCTCTGAGCTAGCAGACCTGAAAGTGCTGGTAGGGAAATTACTTCGTGAGGTCGAGGACCTAAAGAAAGAAAATGTCGCTCTAAAACAGCAACAAATGCAGGCTGGGTCACCGCCTACGACCGATGGCGCCAATACCCCTACCCCCTCAACCTCCGCCGGAGCGGACAAGCATGCTGAATAAACGCGGGCACCCCCGCCTAAGCGAAAAGCAGGCGATTCCCTGTCCGAAGGCCAAACATTAGCCGACACCATTCACAAAATTGAAGAAGCGCAAACGCAGACTAACAGCACCCTCATTCAAGTGCAGATTACAATGACTTCCATCATGGAAGAATTATGCAGACACCGGCAGGAATTAATTAACTTAGGCAGCTGGCAGCAGGAAGCAGAGAGCAGGCTCCTTCCTCACGAAATTCGCAAACCCGCTTCTTCTGAAGCGGTATCCGACTAGCAACAACATGGCGCAACAACCCAATTACACCATCTGGCAGTGGAACTGCCGAGGATTTAGCCGCAAACGAGCTGTAATCCAACAATTCCTCAACAATAGGGACGGACCGGACTTAATCGCACTACAAGAGACACAAACTAATAGCAAGCTAGCTGGGTATCAATCCTTTTCATCGGGGGGTGGAACGCTTGGAGTCACGACTCTTGCCAAACGAAATATTACGGTAGTACAGCACGATACCCCAGTCACAACAGTCACACACGTGCTAGTCGAATTAATTCCGCCTAGGAAACCCGACCACAGTCTGTTTGTGCTGAATGTCTATAGCAGCCCAAAGTTACGCAAAGCAAGCTTCGGCCCGCTTTTTCAGGCGACCCTGAAGCTCGCAGGCAATCACCCCGTCATTTTCACGGGAGACTTTAATGCCCAACACTCGGCTTGGGGTTATGCACAGGAGGACATTAAAGGTAGAAAACTGTGGCTCACCGCACAACAGTGTGGGTTGACTCTTCTTACAGATCCACTAGTCCCCACCCGTTGCGGTAACAGTGTTTCCAGGGATACGTCTCCCGATCTGACTTTTGCTAAAAATTCGGGCACTCCAACATGGATAAACACTCAACAAAATTTCGGCAGCGATCACTACATATTGGAAATAGTGACCTCAACTGGCCCCAAACGTCGTAGCGCTCGAGCCCCCACCCTTGTCGATTGGGACACGTTCCGCGCTAAAAGAGCCGCCCGAGAAGCTGATACCCCCGAAATACTAGACATAGATATCTGGGCACAGGATCTTTGTCAAGATGCCAAAGCAGTCACCCATATGTTAGACCAGGCTGACCACCTGGAGATTGCGGACAGCCGGCTTCTTCACCTATGGGAGGCAAAGAGAGGACTCGAGAGCCGACTCAAACGACAGCGGTGGAACCGCAATCTGCGCACAAGAATAGCTAGGCTAAACAAGGAGATCGAGGATCATGCAGCTAAATTTACTCAACAAAACTGGGATGACATATGCAACCAAATGGATCGCAATATGGGAGTCTCTAGGACTTGGCACTTGCTCCGTCATCTACTTGACCCTACAGGTAGCAGAACCACCCAGAGGCAGAACCTGCAGAAGCTTGTGCATGAGTATGTAGGCCCACCAGAGGACCTTTTCCTTGAACTTAAAGATAGATATATTGGCAATGCTCCTATCCAAGCCTTCCCAGATTATGCTGGTCCGGAAAACACGCAGCTCGACTCCCCCATTACTGTGGATGAGGTTAGGGCAGAGATTGCCAGGCTAAACTGCAAATCCGCCACTGGCCCAGATGCAGTATCGAACAAGATCCTTCGCAACCTGGATGAAGTGTCGCTACCATTACTAACTGAGTATATGCAGAAATGCTGGTCGGAGGGCTCCATCCCACAAATATGGAAAACGGCAGAGATCATTCTCATCCCAGAGCCAGGGAAGGCACTCAGCCTTGAGAACCTCAGGCCGATTTCGCTCACGTCTTGTGTAGGTAAGCTCATGGAGCACGTAGTTCATACCTGCCTCAACCGGTTTATGGAGGAGAACGAGCTGTACCCTCCAGCCATGATTGGATTTCGACCAAAACTTTCTACGCAGGATGTAATGCTTCAGCTCAAACATCAGATTATTGAGGCAAAAACGCGGGACACCAGAATAATTCTTGGACTTTACCTGGAAAAGGCCTTTGACAATGTCAGACATGATGCGACCTTGGAGAACCTGCATGAACTCGGGGTGGGAGCCCGCACCTTCAACTATATCCGCGACTTTCTCTCAGGTAGAAAGGCGCATTTTCAAGTAGGAGGTCTCCACTCGCATGACTTCCCCCTCAGCAACACGGGCACCCCGCAGGGATCGGTCCTATCACCATTTCTCTTCAACGTTGCAATGTTGAAACTTCCACACCAATTAGCGCAGGTTCCGCAACTCCACCACAGCCTCTATGCTGACGATATCACCTTGTGGACCGCCGAGGGCAATGATGCCGAAATCGAGTAGAGACTACAGCATGCAATAGATATCGTGGGGAACTATGTAGACCCTAGGGGGCTGCGGTGCTCTCCAGCCAAATCTGAATTTCTCATATTCCGCAACATCAGATCCCTTGCGCAAACCCCAACGGCCATCGAACTCAGTATTCGCGGAGTCCCCATTCCTCGAGTGCCCAAAATTAAAATCTTGGGCCTAACTCTACAAGAACACGGCTTCAATGGTGACGTAATTCGGAAGCTTCAGGGAACCTCGCAGCAAATTATGCGACTCATTCGCCGCATTAGTAACCGCCACTCGGGCTTGTAGGAAAGCAATACTCTCCGTTTAGTACAAGCCTTTGTGATAAGCCGCATAGCTTACGTATGCCCTTACCTACATCTAAGGTCAGCTGAAAAAGAAAAAGTGGAGGCCATAATCAGAAAATGCGTCAAACAGGCAGTTGGGCTACCCATGCACACAGCGACTGAGAAAGTGTTAGGTCTCGGTCTTCATAACACCCTAAGCGAGATTATTGAAGCGGTAACCGTCTCGCAGTACGAACGACTATCGGCCACACCAACTGGCAGACACATTCTGTCCACACTAGGCATAACATACGAACGACAAGGCGGACCCACAACTGACCTTCCCAAACATATACGCCAGCTTCTGGTCATTCCGCCACTACCTCGGAACATGCACCCAGATTTCCACGCTGAACGTCGTACAGAGAGAGCCAAATCATTAGGCAAACGCTTTATTAATGATACCTCTGTGGTATATGTAGATGCGGCAGATTCTTCGGCTGACAAGATGGTAGCTGTGGTCACCACGGAACGTGGTACACTCATAACTGGGGGCACTATACGCACTCAGTACACACATGTTGGAGAAGAAACAGCCATCGCTCTAGCCATTGTGGGATCCTCGGCAGAAACCATTGTCAGCGACTCAAAATTGGCTATACGTAACTACACGTTTGGAAGAATCTCCCCACAAGCAGCACGGATTCTGCTAAAGTATCAGCCGACGCGGCGCATTCGCCTAATCTGGACGCCTGCTCATGCTTCCCTTGCTGGTAATGAGGCGGCTCATAACCTAGCTCGAGAACTGTCCCGTCGAGCTGGGTCGTGCAGCCCACCCGCCCTATACTCTGGCAAGGACAGGTTGTTTTCTTACAGAGAAATCCTGCAGCACTACAGGCTTGCAAGACTCAGATTCCCCCCAGCAGATAAAACGCTCTCCAAGCAACAGGCCAAAGCCTGGCGTAAGCCTCACTCTAACACCTATCCAAATCCCCAATTGTGTAGCTTCTATTCGGAAGGACTCTACTCAAACAAATGCAAAAATTGTGATGCGAAAGCCGATCTAAATCATATGATCTGGAACTGCCCGCAGTCCCTACCCGCGAGTCACTTTATTACCGACTCTGCTCATTGGGAGGCTCTATTGCTCAGCCCCGACCCGGGGATACAGATCAAGTCCTCCAGCTGGCTGAAGACGCCGCCGCTGCCCAAGGGATAGCGGCCGCCGTTTAAGCGGGGGGCGACTTCGTGTCGCTCCTCTATATCCGCTGGAAATAAAGTTTCACAACCAACAATCACTGACTAACGGAGCCGGTTGTGCGCTTTTTCTTTCGTGAAATGGAATGGTCATTGCAATGTTCTCGACGCCAATTAACTCTACGAACGCTGTCGACTCACTTGTTTTGTTGTTTTTTTTAGGAAAGAAAATGGCGCAGTAACCGTCTCACATATCTTGGTGGACACCCAGACCGCGCCGCTAAGGAAGGGATAAAGGAGGGAGGAAGAGAGGAAAGAGAAAACTGAAAGTTTAAAGTTGGATTTTGAGGAAAGGCTCGCTGCTACTAGTGGCGTATGAGCAGTAGTGATTAGGAGCGAGAGAGAGAGAAAATTGGCGGTGGCTTATCTCGGCTATGCCAGGATATACGTAGCGAGAGCTAAGGCATAGCATTGATATCCTTGGTTAATCTTGATTGCAAGTCCAGGTTAGTCTGGTTGTCTAGCTATGTTGTTGCATTAAAGACGACACATCTTTGGTTGAGGCGCACGTGAGCTCTCCACTTCCATCCTCCGACATGTTATCAGGCATGCGACGCAGCTGGCGAAGCAAGCGGAGGCGAGCGCAACGACGAAGAACGCGGTTTGACGTCATAACAAACGGCGGTGGCGACGAGCCGCGCGGTGTGACCTCACGGCAGATGGCGCAGCGAGCGCGCAAAGCACTGTACCCGTCTGTGGTTTTTCGGCGTCCTTTGCGGTTCTCGATAGCCGCGGTGGTGTGGCTCTGCATTGAGCTCGCGAGTAATCTTGCAGGTTAGTTTCCAGGTGTCAGTGTGGGCATGCCTGCGCTTCGTACTATGGCGAACTTATGAAAACTTCGTTTCCGAAGTCTCCCAACTCATCTATAAAGACAAACACAGCAAGACGATTTTTTTAGCTCATAGGCTTCAGTTTTGGCGGCGGATAAATTAAAAACCTATCAGCGGCATCTCGTGGTTCTTGCAGTGCCTGCATAAATGGAATGACAAAAATAAATTGCCGTCTGCACAACTGTCCGATAACAGTATATAATTGGTTGTTTTTTGTGGAAAGGAAATGGCGCAGTATCTCTCTCGTATATCGCTCGAAACCTGTACCGTGCCGTAGGGAAGGGATAAAGGAGGGAGTGAAAGAAGAAAGGATGAAAGGGGTGCCGTATTGGGTGGCTCCGGAATATTTTAGACCACCTGGGGATCTTTAACGTGCACTGGCAATGCACAGCACACAGCCGCCGCGGTCGGTTCCGAACCCGGGAACTCCGGATCAGTGGCCGAGCGCCCTAGCCACTGAGCCACCGCGGCGGGCCATGATAAATGTAAAACGCAGCGTTATGCGAGCAAGCTAGCTACCTTTTATTTACCATGGGCGATCAACGGCTGTAGCGGGCACTTTCTGTCACGGAAAAGCCATGCGTTTTGCGTACAATATTTTCTTCTTTAAGTACACCTCGGCCTTTACAGTACAGAAGAGAGCCTCTGAACTATTGTTTCTATTTGCTGAAGTGCAATGGGCATTAAAGCGCCTTTGATATTACCCCTTTACAGTGGAATCGAATGGGCAACTCAACTTGCGGGTGAATTTTTCTTCTCTGGCATTGGTCTCGTTCCATTTGTCGGTAAAGAGCAACTGCGACGCTTGACGCTTCGCTGCGGCAACCGCCACGCAATGAAATCAATGCCGCCGTTCACAGTCGCCGCCAACTGCCATTCACTTCCGGCGTTTCGACCAATCAGGTGCGGCCGCTGCGGCAGATTATGACGCTTTTTATTATGACCCTAACTCGGAATACCGCCCCAGGTAGGCGATGACGTCGAGGTTGTCCCAGTCGGTGACGTCCTGCAACATTATTGCGTCGAGCGTTGTCATCATGGCCTCTATGCTGTGTACGAGGCGATAGGGTTTCACATGGTTGCCTCCTTAACTGCGGATTATTGGCGAAGGCAGAGTAGGGCAAGATTGCGTCCGATGGTCCGTGTTCAGTGACAACGTAGATGGTGTGTACTTACACGCAGTTCTTCCATTTTTCCCCGTCAGGGTGCCATTGCGATGTCTACGGCATGTCAGAGGTACAACCTTCTGCTTGGGTTTTATAGAGTCAGCGTACGTTATCTCACAAGAGTGGATTGTAAACAGAGCTACTTGTTACTACTAGTAAGCAGAAACAAGAAAATAAAAGAAATACACTCACGCCTGTCGACTGGCATGAAATATGACCGATTTCAATCTTTGATTTGAGAAGACATCAAGGCGCTCACATGTTAGCCTATTCCTCACATTCCATGACATCAACATTCATCACCGCTTCTGCCGCCTATAACTCACTCTCTCTCACAAGTCCCTCTCTAAGCTCCAACAGAGCACGTGGCGCCATTTACAGGCGGCCACACTTTCCTCTCTACTGCCCACCTTGCCCTTATTCACCCCGGTGCCTTCTCACCGGAATGCACGCACTGCAGGAACACCCCCGAGCAGACTATACTCACATTCTTTATTCATGTCCAGCACTTTCGGCCGCCGGCTCCTGGTACCTGAACAGTCCGCAGCTGTGGGAGGCAGCTTTGGCCAGCTCGGAGCCATATATTCAACTACGACTTACGGCCTGGGCAGCGGAATTCTCCACGAAGCATGACATGGAGGCCACGACCGGCAGCCGAAGGGCCACCCACGGAGCGGCAGCAGTATTTCTGTTCTTTTTTCGCCTTCGCTAAATAAAGATTTTCACCTGCACCAACACCTAGTAAAGCAAAAGCGCTAATGATCCAGTTCGGAGGAAAACCCCGCATCGGCGCGAGTGGAAAATGCACACTCGTAGAATGGGTGTAGAGATGTAGAAAAGCAGGTTCGCTGCAAAGAAAAAAAAATGGCTGCGGCTTAGCTCAGCTAACCCTAGTTATGCAAGGGAAAGCAAGGATTACACGCGAAGTCTCTTCGTAATGTTTTCGCGGCCGAAGCACAGTCTGACAGAACGACGAACCACGTGGGTCGTTGGCATTCCGCACTGGGAGAACTCACTTCCAGCGGCTCGCCCGTCTCGGCCTCGGCTGCTAACAAGTCTCGTCGCTGCTGTCTTCATCCGGCATCTTTCGCTCACCGTCGAGCCAGGCGAAGCTCCCGCCCTCCCTTGCTTTCTGCTGGCCGTTTATCGCAATTCGCATGCATTCGGTTGCTAATTCCATCGCACGGACGGCTGGTAGTGTCGACCGGGTGATCAGACTCGGCCCAACGTCTGCGAGTACGCACTCTTGAGGACGTCGGCTCCGGCTGACTCGCGTCGCCCATAGCGAGGCACTGGATAGGCAGCGCGCAGCCGCCGCGACTGCAGCTGCTGCGAGTCACGTGGTGCGTCACGGGGTTACTTACGCAGCTCCTCTCCTCCTGTTCAAGGTCATTCGTGCAGACGCAGCGAAATGGCCGCCGCTAGGATAGTAAAGCTTTTGCTTCAAAAAGTTGTCAGGCGGAAGTGAACCGGAGTCCATTGTGTCGGGAGCCGGGCCTCTATTTCACAAATGAGGATGTTCGTTCAGGAGGATAAACAGAGGGTTTTTACAAGCAGGTCGCACAGCACTGTGCGCAAAAGGCATTAAAGGAAAACAGTTTTATGGGCCACAAATCTGCGTGACGGATTATTATGTGCGATGAAGTGTAATACAGCAGGATGTGATTTCACGTGAAAAGCGTGCCGATATAAGCGTATTAATGCGACAAGGAATCCCCAACCGACCGTAAGGACACTTTAAAACTATCGCGACATATTTGCAAGGTGAACTTAAGTGATTACAAGTTTCAGAATTTATGAAGACAGGCTCTCTAGCCATAGCTACATACGCATATTAAATACAAAAAGTGTCGTATATTTGACCGCTAGGCCACCAAACACTGTGTACAAAAAAGGTACGCGAGCACATAACATACATGGCCGAGGCTATTAGTTACAAAAACAACTGGTGTCGAACATCAGCACAAGAATTTAAGCTCGTGTTTATGCACAAACAAACAGTGACTGCTGAGATGAAGATAACGCAAAAGGAGTTACGCTTATTCGATTAGGTACCGCTAGCCAATGCATTCAGCGCACAAAAAATCAATGGTCCAGTAAGAGGCTTCTGCTCAGCAAATACAACGTATAAGTGCAACGCTTGCTTGCTTTCAATGTTGACTGTGTACTGGCGGGGTCGCATCGAAGTTTTAATCAATGTCAGATTAGAATCTGAGATTTATGCGAAGATGAGATTTTATTTTTACTGTTCATGTTTCTTTCCCGTGTTGCCAACGAACCGCAAAAAAAAGAAACTGCCGTGTCCTGTACGGTGATTTTAGCGCCCACCATAGTGCCTGGGGCAGTGCGCGCCATTCTGCGCATGGAGACGACCTGCTCGACGCAGCAACGCAGCTGGGACTCACCCCCTTGAACACCGGCGAGCCCACCTTTCGACGACGCGGAACAACCGGCTCCTACATCGACGTTGAATTCGCATGCAAAGGAATGGAGGCGACATGGCGCCGATCACCATCTCTCTAGGGCCCGGATCATTAATCCATCCTAATCGAACCCACTGCGTTGGAGGCGCGCCCCAAACGTGCCTACTCCATTACCAACTGGAGTGTGTTCAGGCGGGCGGTCGAGGAGGCGGCGGCCACTGGCGCAGATTTCTTTTCAAGTCTAGTCCGAAGCGCTCTCGCAGCCACCCAACGAGCAGAGGTAAGGGCAGGGCAGCCCACACCTGATATGAAGCTGATCAATCTGCGCGAGAAGAGAGATCGCAAAGAGCGACGGGCGCGACGGACTGACAGAGCCTCCGACTGGACTGTCTACAACCGCTTGGACGCGGCAGCGCGCCGCCACGCCAACAAGCTATACCGCCGGCAGTGGGCTTCACTATGTCAAAGGATGGAGGAAGATGTCAGCTCGCGGAGGCTGTTTTACACCCTGCGGCGCATCACAGAACCACAGGCAAACCGTCAACCGCTGGCCGCCCTCGCAATCTCCAGCGGGCTCAGCTTCGTAGGGTTGGCAGAGCCATGTGGCTATGTCGGTGGTGCCGGCCTCCCTCCCCACGAGCGGCCGACACCATGTGTACATGTCCATATATGCAGACGACATAGCACGGTGGTGCCGGGGACCACCGGGCGAAACATTCCGTGTGCGGGGGTGCCTTCAGGCAGCCCTGACCGCAATCGATGCCAGCTTGCGCGACCTTGGTCTGTCGCTGAGCGCGGACAAATCGGTGCCCATGGCCTGCGTTTCGCGCTCGCGCGCGCACCTTGCGCCACTGTCACTGGAGGGGACTCCGATTCCTTGGCGTAAATCGGTGCGGAACCTTGCCCTGGACATCGACTGGCGTCTTTCCTTCCGCCCCGCGGCGACCAAGGCCTGTCTGCAGATGAAGAGGATCACCGCCTCCGTGCCCAAACTCAGCGCTCGAGGCCAGCGCATCACCCAGCAAGCCGCGCTGCGGCTACACAATGCCGCAGCTTTGGGGGCGATGCTCTATGCGCTGCTGCTCGTCACGGTGCGCAATCCGTGCTGGAAGAAACTCGAGCTCCAGCACCGCAAGTCCCTGCGCGCGTGCCTAGGCGTACCCAAAAACTCGTAGTGCGCCGCAACGTTGGCCGAGGCAGGAGCGTGGCCACTTGAGCTCCAAGCAGCGCGCAGGGCACTGAATCACATCGACCGGCTTCACCGCGCAAAGGACGGCGGCTCGCTGCTGCAGTGTATGCGCTCGCACCCGCGCTCACGAATGGGCGCCGCGCTGCTCGAGTATGAGCAATTGACACAAGGCCCACCCCGCTACGGCTCCTGCGCGTCCTGGCCTGCTGCCTCGGCGGTACAGCGAGAGATCGTCGGCATTGCGGGAAAGCGGAGCACACCCCTCTGTGCTGTGTAGCAGCTGGCCAGAGCCGTCATACACGAGGAGCTCCGGGACCATCTCCTCGTGTACACCGACGGCTCAGTGGACCACGACAGCTGCTCTCTTGCAGCGGCGGCTACCATCCCCACCCTGCGACTGCACAGCCAGAAACACGCAACCTTCCTGGGCTCCTCCACCACGGCGGAGTTGATGGGGATCCGGCTCGGGCTGGGCTTGCTGCTCACCCTCGGCCCTCTGCCGCCCAGGAGTGCTCTGCTGTGCGACTCCCGCGCCGCCCTCAGCCGTCTGCAATCTAACGGCCGCGGTACCCCAGTAGTGCGAGAAATTCGCTCGCGCATCGAGCGCCTCGCGCAGAGATGTGCCGTGCGTGCACAGTGGGTGCCCGGTCACTGCGGCATCGCAGGCAACGAAGAAGCTGACGACCTCGCGACCGCTAGACACCAACTACCTGAGAGCGGTCTGCCCCTTGAGCTGGAGGACGTGCGTGCGGCCATCCACGACCATCTCCGAAAACAGCACTCCTACCCACGCATCGCGGGAGGTGAGCGCATCGACAGTGTCACCGGCTGTCGCGCACTTACACGGTCACAACTTGCAATGATCCTCCGCGCGCGCATTGGCTGCGTGTGGCCGGGGAACGACGGGTGCGTCACGGAATCGTGACGAGTGATGTTTGTGACGGATGCGATGCCGTGGAAACACTAGAACACCTGCTCCTTCACTGTGCCGCGTTCGCCGATGCTCGTCGCGATATGCTCGCGGCCTATAGGGCATAGGGCGTACTACCAGATTCCATCAAGACGCTATTGTGGCCGCAGGGCAGTGCGCGCACTCGTGGGCGAACTTTGGTGAGCCTCTGTGCATTCTTCAAACACACGGGCTTGACGTCCCGTCTGTTCTCCGTCAGGTAGTTACACGCAGTGACCGAACGCTCCGCGAATTCTACCTTGAACGATTAATATAGGACTTTCCACACCAGTTGAAGCCAACACAGTGCTGTGCGCGTGTGTTTTAATTCCTCTAAAATGAACTAATCACGCGCACAACCTGGAGAGATTTCATATTGTGTAAATAGTTTGTATATGTTACTTCTCCCTCTATCCTTTCTTCCTGTCCCCTCACCTCTTTCATTTAATTCCTCCATTCTGCCTGCTATCCTTTATTTCAGCTGCCCCAGCTCAGGTGCTTCTGTATCGATGGCATATGCCGAGGCTAGCAAAATTTTTTCCCATCCTTCTCACCATAATAATAATGAAAAAACCACTACCGCCACCAATTGGGCTTTGATGCCCCAGCGGCAAGTGCCGGCAAAGGAGACAAAGCAGACGGAAGACGAAGCTGACGAAGTTCAGTTGGGCGCTCACGAACGCTAGACTACTGAGCTGCGCTGTGCTAACAAGAAATTCGGACGGCCACAGTCTTTGTTAGCACAGCGCAGCTCATTACTTAAGCGTTCGTGAGCGCAAAAATGAACTTCGTCAGCTTCGCCACACTTCGCCAAACCGCCAGCACCACCTCGCCAGCACCGTCAGCACCATCAGAAAAGTACCTGTGCCAGTTCTGTCTGCCGCCGGCTTACCTTCCTGAATCCTTGATTAGGATTTTTGTGCCATCCTCCAGCCCGGGCCAGTCTACAAAAATGCTCAATAAATACCAGGGCCCCATTCATGTAGTTCAGCAGACATCTCCAGTTAATTCGCCGAGCCCCTCACGCCTTCACCTGATCTTCGCCGCCGCGGCCGTGATAATTGTCCACTTTGGCCGCCTGCAGCCCTACTCCGACCCCACTATCATCTCGTGCCCTTAGGCCACCAGGGTGGCGCCTTTTAACCCCATGTGGTATTGTAAGACACAACTGGGCTTTGATACACCTGTGGCCAGTGCCGACAAAGGAGACAAAGCAGACGGAAAACGAAGCTGACGAAGGTCAGTTTTGGCGCACATGAACGCTAAACTACTGAGCTGTGCTCTGCTGACAAAGAATGTGTCCGTCCAAATTTCTTGTTACATTTGCGTCTTTACGCTATATAGATACTTATATTATATACCGCATATATTAAAACTGCACATCTGGAGCATTAACCAACTTTTGCCTCGTGTTTCCGTCTCCGCCGTGATGTGTTCTATATTCGATATTGCCCAAACATGCCGATTTATGATTCGTGGTTTTTTCGATGCATTGCAACAGTGATCGTTGCTTCGTACAGTTATCGCAGGCTTACGCTAACGTCCCTTTGGATTAATTCATGGTTTTGTCAAACCAGCCCGCAAGATATTCCAAAACAATTTAGTCACTTCGAAATTGACATATCCAGATGGCCACTCGTCAATCGTTAAAGAGGGATTTGTTGAGATGTGTGTGGAAGTGTTGCCGACTTTTTTTAAAGCTTTTGTCTCTTTAAAACATCACCATTATTTCACGTTGTAACACAGAATGTATTCCCACAGGCCTAAACTCTGCAGTTTTTTCTGAATGGCACAAGCTTCTCTTGGTGTCCCATATGAGGCCGCGTGCTCTATATTATATCTTTAATCATCATCCTCTCTTAAATCAGCCTGACTAATCCCAGTTAAGGGCAACGGCATCTCCCATATCCCTCAAACTAATCGTGTCGTTTGACAGGTTCGGCCACCTTATCTCCGGAAACTACTTAATCTCATCTGCCCATCTGATTTTCTGCCACCTGTTTTGTTCACTTGCTCCTACGATCCATTGATACAACTTATGACCAACGGTTATCCGCCTTCACATCACATCTACTTTCAATTACGTTTGTCCTTAATATCAAATACGCTGTCATTTAACCCAGTTCGTTCCCTGGCCAATTCTCCTCTCTTCCTGTGTCTTAACGTTGCATCTGTCATGTTATTCCTATTGTCCGCTGTGCTGTCTGCAACCTAATTCCAAGACTTTTCGTAACCACAGGCATGGTTTCCGCTTCAGAGTAAGTGCGGGCAAGACAAAAGTGTTTAATGCTTTCGTATTGAAGGGCATTGGGAATGTCCTATTCATGACCAGAGCGTGCCTGCTAAGTCGCGTTTTTTCTCCTGTTATTTTGATCCCGTGGTCATAATGAGCGACGATCTGCCCTAAAGATGCATAACTACTCAGCCCTTCCGAGGCTATTGAATAAACTTCATACTTGGAAATACTTTGAACGACCACCTTCAACCTCGCCGCCGCGGTGGCTCAGTAGTTATGGCGCTCGGCTGCTGACCCGAAAGACGCGCGTTCGATTCCGGCCGTGGCGGTCGGATTTCGATGGAGGCTAAATTCTAGGAGCCCGTTTACTGTGCGATGTCAGTTCACGGTAATCAACTCCAGGCGGTAAAAATTTCCGGAGCACTTCACTGCGGCGTCCCTCACAGCCTGATTCGCTTTGTGACGTTAAAGCTTCAATAACCACAAACATTAAACCGCTACATACATACTCTAAAAAAAACTGCATTTGCGATTTTTTGTGCACTTGGATGAAAAATGAATTCCCTATATTATCGCAAGCTTACGCTAGTGTCCCTTAAAGTTTAATTTATGGTTGAGTCAAACCAATCGGCAAGATATTCCACAACTGTTTCGTCACTTCGGAGTTCACATATGCTGATGGCCACTTGTCGTTCGCTGGAGAGGGATTTCATGAGAAGAGCGTCGAAGTGTTGCCGACGCCATTTTGTTGACAACGTCGTTCGAACTTCTGGAGTTTTCATGAATTTCAAAAGCTTCGCTATTAGGAAGGCCAGCCGCCTTCTTTGGTCGACTAAAGTGTAAGATTCCTGAAACTTTTCAACGATTACCTTAGTGAATACCTTGCATGATCATGGCAAGTTTTCTGATGCAAGCTGTGCTACTCTTGTATCGAGAAATTCGTTTGTTTAGCTTATCCCTCTATATGTGGTACAGGAAATCGATCATGAAATCTTTTATTACCTGTAGTGTATTTTCAGCGCTAATTTCGCGCTCTTTAATGCACGGGAGGCGTCGCAGTGAATTTTTGAACACATAAAAATTGATCATGACGACTGCCAGCGCGAAAACCCAGAGCATTATAACGGGCGGAATGGTATTCGTAGTCTCGTGGTAGTCGGAATTTTTTCCTATTCGGCATGGTTTAATCCTTCAATTGAGGAGAACCGCGACTATGGCTAAGGAAGAATTCAATTCAAATGTAGAATAATTTGAACATTTGTCCATACTGCAACGCTCGGCTAACGAAGAGACACTTTCGGCACCTTCTCGAAAGCTGCCCGCGCCATTCACGCCTAACGTCCATGAGAAGTTATCGCTCGGAATGTTCACGAAAATTTCATTTCATTGTGACGTGTGCATCTTAATTTCCTTCATCTGCCCTTTGTTCAGTGGTTTTGCTCGGCTAAAAGTCCGGCAACCGAAACGCGTTTTTTCTCATCGCATTCCTATCGTGTCTAGGTCAGACTGATTTCGAAGTGAAAGAGGTGCGTTGTCTTCACTGTAATTTCTAGAATCACCTAACTGCCAGCCTCAGCGGAGTAACACTAAAAACAGCTGAATACAGTCACTCAACGAGTGAATTTTCCACGCATCTCGCGTCTTGTGCTCGGTAGCAAAATTTGCCATAACCAAAATTTTCTTTTCATTTGTGGTAAACCACCTAGCCTCTCAACATGCATTGTACAAAGATTTCAGGTTCAATGATTTGCAAGAATGCATGTTTTAATGAATGAATGCAACTTTCGCACGATAAGTTCAGGATTATTTCACTCACATAGCGCTCGAGAATTTTCGCTAAAAGAATATTGCTCCTTTAATCAAAAGGTATTAAGCAGCAATCCACATGTCTAAAGAACTGAAAGTTAACGTGAGGATGTCAGAGGGAGACGCAATGTTTCGCAATGTGAATATGAGGCGAGGGTGATGATGAATTTTTCAGTCCATCATGTCCACGAACCTTCGGCCCCTCAGTGATAAGGGCACTCGACTGCTGCGCCAGAGTACCCAGGATCAATCTTGTCGGCTGAGGAAGCGCTTCGATGGAACCGAAATTCGAAGGGCGCTTGTGTGCTGTGCGATGTCATTGGATGTTAAAGGTCCACAGGTAGCCTAAATTATTCCGGAGCTCATCACTACGGCAACACTTTATTTCTTCTTTCAATACCACTTTCCTCCTTTCTCATACGATGAGGTTGGGGTGTCCACTGAGATGAGACAATTACTCCACTGCTTCCTTTCCTCAAACAGCCAATTTAGTAATAATAATATTAATAATTGGCTTTGGGGGAAAGGAAATTGCGCAGTATCTGTCTCATATATCGTTGGACACCTGAACCACGTCGTAAGGGAAGGGATAAAGGAGAGAGTGAAAGAACAAAGGAAGAAGAGCTGCCGTAGTGGAGGGCTCAGGAATAATCTTTAACGTGCACTGAAATCGCACAGCACAAGGGCGCCTTAGCGTTTTGCCTCCATAAAAACACAGCCGCCGCGGTCGGGTTCGAACCCTGGAACTCCGGATCAGTAGTCGAGCGCCCTAACCACTGAGCCACCGCGGCGGGGCGCCTACTTTTCAAAGACCAAAGACCAATTTTAATTGTACACCACACGGCTGTTTTTAACACGATAGCGTTAAGGAACTCGTGTCGCAGAAAAGCCGGTCTCGGTGTCGGCGTCGTTGGCCGTCCGTGAAAAATCCTCCTCCTCGCACTCATCCGCCTCCTCCTTTTCCTTCCCTTACGGAACGGAACGGGTGTCCACCGAGAATTGTAAGACAGGCGTCATTTCCTTTCCTTAAAACCAATTTTCATTTCATTTTCTCTCCCTTACGGCCCGGTTCGGATGTCCACCGAGATATGTAAGACAGGCGTCCTTTCCTTACATTTTCCAATGGGCCACGCGTCGCGCCAAACAGGAGATGGCATTCCGTGCACACCTTGGCAACGTCTCAACACGCTGTCGCGGCTGACTCTTAGAGGCGAAGCTTAAGCGTCCGCCATTTTTTTTTGCGGTTCGTCGCCCACAGCGTAACGCAATGTGAAGAGTAAAAATATTTTCTCCGCTTCGCCAAAATTTAAGATTCTAATCTGACATTGACTAAAACTTCGATGCAACGCCGCCAGTACACAGTCAGCGTTGAAAGAAAGCAACTGTTCTACTTAGACGTTGAATTTCTTGAGCAGAAGCCTCAAACTGGGCCAGTAATTTTTTGTGCGCTGAAAGCATTAGCTAGCGTTACTTAATCAAATAAGCATCGCCTCCAATAGCGGTGAGATGGATATAGCGGCGCAATGTTCGCCACCAGTTCGTTATGTAACTAATTGCCTCGGCCAGATATTTTACCTGCTCCCATGTACCCATTTCTGCACACATTGATTGCTGGCCTGGAGGTGAAATAAACTTCCCTTTTGTATTTAATAAGCTGATGTAGCTGTGGCTAGCCAGAGTGTCTTCAAAAACATCTTTATTTTTATGAACTCATCCGAAACTTGGCATCACTTATGTTCACATTGCAAGTATGTCGCGATAGTTCTACTGTGTCCGTGCGGTCGGTTGGGGATTCCTTGGCGCACCATTACGTCGCGCTTTTCACGTGACATAACATCGTGCTGTATTACCCGTCATGGCACATAATAATCCCTGTCGCTAATTAGTGGCCCTTAAAACTAACTTTTCCGTTAATGTCATTTGCGCTCACTGCTGTGCGACGTTCAGGTACAAATGCTCTGTTTATCCCCCTGAACGAACATCCTCAATGGTGACGTAGTTGAGTGCCCGGCTCCCACCGAAGGGACTCCAGTACACTTCCGCTTGGCAACATTTCGAAGCAAAGGCTATACTAGCCTAGCGGCGCCCGTTTCGCTGCATCTGCGCGAATGACCTTGAACAGGAGGAGCGGAGGTGCGTAAGTAAACACGTTACGCACCACGTGACTCGCAGCAGCTGCAGTCGCGGCGGCTGCGCGCTGCCTATCCAGTGTCTCGCTATGGACGAAGCAAGTGAGCCGGAGCCGACGTCATCGAGAGGGCGTACTCCCTGGCGTCGGGCCGAGTCTGATCACCCGGTCTACGTTTCCAATAAAGGTAAGCTAGTTTGCTCGAATAACACTGCGTTTTACATTTATCGGGAGGGTAAAAGCGAACAGAGAGGAACATTTGTGTCCGCTCTCTCGCTGCACAATGCGCGCTCCGTGGCCATACGCACACTTTCTATAAAAGCACAGTGCTTTTATCTGGTGGCACTAAAAATTTATCATTGCTCACTCGGGAAGAGTAAGCTGGGTCGCACCAGGCCCACCGCTGGCGCCACCTGCCATCGCAGGGCAGCGGTGGTGGTGGTGGTAGTGGTTTTATTAAAAATAATAGCAAAAAGGAAGGAAAAGATTTTTGCTATCCCTGGAATCTGCCTTCGACACTGAAGCACCTGAGCTGGGGCAGCGGAAATAAAGGTAGCAGGCAGAGTGGAGAAATGAAATGATAAAGGTGAGGCGACAGGAAGAGAGGATAGGGGAAGAAGTATTATGTACAAACTATTTACACAATAAGAAATGTGTCCAGGTGGTGCGCGCGATTAGTTCATTTTAGAGGAATTAAATCACACGCGCACAGCACTGGGTTGGTTACAACTGGGGTGGGGCGTCCAGTTATTAATCGTTCAAGGTAGAAATCGCGGAGCGTTCGGTCACTGCGTGTAATTACCTGACGGAGAACAGACGGGACGTCAAGCCCGTGTGTTCGAGGAATGCACAGAGGCTCACCAAAGTTCGCTCCCGAGTGCGCGCACTGCCCTGCGGCCACAAAAGTGTCTTGATGGAGTCTGATAGTATGCCCAGCGCCCTATAGGCCGCGAGCATATAGCGACGAGCATCGGCGAACGCGGCACAGTGAAGGAGCAGGTGTGTCAGTGTTTCCACTGCACCTCATCCGTCACAAACATCACTCGTCGCGATTCCGTGACGCACCCGTCGTTCCCCGGGCCACACGCAGCCAAAGCCCGTGCGGGGCAGCGGCGCAAAACGTGTTTTCTATGCGATGTCGCTTCTACTACTTCTTCCCTCGTGATGGGTCTGTCATTAATGGGGTTGTCTTCCCCGCGGTATTCTTCTTTGTAGTTTTCGACCTGATCTTTGCCGTAGCTTTTGATCTTGACTTCTTCTAATGGTTGTTCGTCCCTCCCTTGGCACTGGTGGGCTAGCCGCTGTATAGCCTTGCTGCCTTCTGACTTGTTTTTGCTCGGATCCAGGAGAGCTTTGAGGATCTGCCACGTCCTAGCTGTGCTGAGGGTGCCGCTCAGCGAATTGCTGAAGTCCTGCCATCCCTGTCTGGCCAGCTGGTTCGCGTACTCCTCCGTCTGCCTAGTGATGTCCGCAATTTTCTTTTTGAGTTTTCTGTTGAGTTTCTGTCTCTTCCACCGCTTGGTGAGTCCGCGTCTTGCCTCCCATAGCTTGAGGAGCCGCTTGTCCACCTCGGGTGTTTGCTCTGTTCTGTCGACTTCTTTAGTGTAAAGGTCCTGGATTTGCCTTAGTTGTTGGCTCCAGTCTTCTGCTGAGCTGATGGTGTTTCCCTCGAGCTGTCTGCAGTGCGCTCTGTAGGCGTCCCAATCTGTAAACCGGGCCGTGCCAATCTTCCTCTGGACGTTTTCCGCCGTGAGGCTGATTCTTAGGATGTGATGGTCGATCGGCAACGAAAAACACGGCAGCAGGAGCGGACAAGATCCGGAACTCCCTGATCCGAAATCTCAGCGACGATGCAATCGACCAACTAACCAAATACCTAGACACACTCTGGCAAGAAGGAAGAGTTCCGGCGGAATGGAAACATGCCGTCGTCGTAATGATTCCGAAGCCAGGCAAGAAGCTACAAATAGAGAACCTCAGGCCGATATCCCTCACGTCGTCCCTGGGAAAACTCTACGAGAAAGTAATCACCAGACGATATCAATATTACCTGGAGAAAGAGAAACTGTACCCGGACAGTATGTTAAGATTCAGGGCCAACCTCTCTACACAAGACGTGCTACTCCAACTCAAGGAGGAAGTGCTCGAGACGATGCCAAAAGCGGGCAAAAACGTGGTCATGGCCCTCGACATAAAAGGGGCATTTGACAACGTGAGCCTCGCGGCCATCATGGAGGGCATAAACAATACCAACTGCGGGAACAGAACCCACGACTACATCAGGGACTTCCTAAGCAACAGAACAGCAACAGTGGGCCTCGGCGAGCTGAGAAGCGACGTCTTTCACACCCCCTGCAAAGGTACTCCCCAAGGATCCGTCATATCACCCGTCCTCTTCACGTGGCAATGATCGGCTTAGCAAACAGACTAAAGAAGATCCAAGGTATCCAGCACGTGATGTACGCCGACGACGTCACAATCTGGACCACTCAGGGATCACTCGGTGAAAAGCAAGAGAGGCTGCAAGAGGCTGCCACCTACGTGGAAAACTACACCAAAGAACGGGGCCTATGATGCTCGACGGAAAAATCGGAACTCCTCAGAATTGGCAAACATCCCACCCAGGCAACACTAGAAGTCAGCCTCTAGGGACAACACATCCCCGAGAAGAACATGATTAGAATTTTGGGAATGTGGCTGCAAAGCACCCGCAAGTGCAGCCGCACAATCAGCCTGCTAAGCAAGGCAGCGGGACAGGTGGGCCGCATGATCAACCGAGTCTCCCAGAAAAGACACGGAATGAGAGAGGAAGACACCCTCAAACTCGTCAACAGCCTCTTCGAAAAACGCTAAGGCGCCCGTGTGCTGTGCGATGTCAGTGCACGTTAAAGACCCACAGGTGGTCGAAATTATTCCGGAGCCCTCCACTACGGCACCTCTTCTTCCTTTCTTCTTTCATTCCCTCATTTATCCCTTCCCTTACGGCGCGGTTCAGGTGTCCAACTATATATGAGACAGATACCGCGCCATTTCTTTCCCCAAAAAACCAATTAAATTAAAATTAAATTAAAAAATCGTCAGCCGAGTCACGTACTCCCTGCCGTACCACGCAACCACCAAGGCGGAAAGAGAGCAAGCCGACACCATCCTCAGAAAGGCTTACAAGACAGCCCTCCACCTACCCAGAAACACGCCCAAAGAGAAACTCCTGCAGTTGGGCGTCAGCAACACGTTCAGCGAACTCGCGGAAGCGCTGCTGGGTGCACTGACCATCAGACTCGGAGGCACCCCCGCAGGACGGGCGCTCCTGAAAAGGCTGGGTCGGGACACGCGCGGACTAGTCGATAGATACGCGGAGGTTCCGGACCACCTCAGAAAATACTTTAACTTAGGGCCTATGCCAAAGAACATGGACCCTAATCTCCACGCAAACCGACGCATGGCTAGGGCAGAATACGTCAAACGAACGCTAGCCCCAAAAGACAACACTGTCTACACAGACGCTGCCGTCTATCCATGCGGAGCAGAACATGCAGCCGCAAAGGTGGTAGTAGACAACGAAGGAAACCTAGTAGTATTAGTAGTAGTAGAAAACATTGATTTCAAAAAGGTAGGATAGAGAGGCGAAAATACTGATTTTGTGTGGAGTCCTTAGTTCAGGACCCCAATGTCCA
Organism: Amblyomma americanum; assembly: GCA_030143305.2. Taxonomy (NCBI): domain Eukaryota; kingdom Metazoa; phylum Arthropoda; class Arachnida; order Ixodida; family Ixodidae; genus Amblyomma; species Amblyomma americanum. Next base: position 58,477 of record JARKHS020032746.1, on the reverse strand, counting down.
CAGCAGTTGCTCTTGCTTGGGATATCAGCTTTCGCTGCGTCGCCAAGTCAGAGCTTAGCAGGGCAGACTCCCACTGTTCCTCGGAGTGATGTTTGTCTAGTTCGGGGGGCTTGGGACCGGAGCAGCCCCATGTTACATGATATGTTGTTGGAATTCCGACACACCAGGGGCAGATGCTGTCATATCTGTCGGGGAAGATTATGTGGTACTTGTGTTGGTTAGGAAAGGTGTTCGTCTGTAGTTGTCGCCATTCCCTCGCCTCTGCCGCCGTTAGCTTACGGTGTGGTGGGGGATAGACTTGTCTTTGTGCTCGGAGAAGGAGGAGGCGCTCGCCGTACGTAGAGGGGAGAGAGGTGAGGTCGGGGAGGTTAGGCGCTCGGTTAGTATATCCTCGAGCTAGACTGTCCGCGGCCTCGTTTCTTTCGAGCCCCTCGTGCCCAGGAGTCCAAGTGATTTGGTGCTTGCATGTGGAATTTTGAACTTGTGGGGTAGTCAGAATGGGAGCGACGGAGTGTGGAAGTCTGCCAGAGAGGAAGAGGCGACACGCGGACTGGGAGTCGGTAATAATTTTTAACTCATTTCCCGTAGCATCGCCGTGCTGGATTGCGAGGGCAATTGCAGCAGTTTCTGCTACTGTGGGAGAGCAGTTTCGTAGGGAGGCGCTGGGGATTTCCTTGAAATTGGTGTCTAAGACGACCGCCACCGCGTTTGTTGAATCGGGGTACATGGCTAGTGACGAGCGCCACGGCGAGAGTCGCTGGCGCAGCGAAGGCCGAGGAAATTGCCGTCGCGCTGGCGGCAGCAGAAGGCTATAGGACCGGCCGCCCCCTAAATATTCTAACAGATTCGAAAGAAACGTGCAAAAACTACACGGAGGGCAGAATTAGCAGACTGGCCCTCAGGATACCCAGCGGGGTAGCCCCTACCGAGTTAAACAAACCCAGACACAATCTGATTTGGATCCCAGGCCATGCGGGGGTAGAGGGAAACAAAAGGGCAGACAGCCAAGCTCAAGGCGAAGCAATCCGAGCAGAACAGTCTAACGCCCCGGAGTTCCATCTGCAAGCCTGCGAGGGGGGATACGCAGAACCTTTAAACTTACACAAGGGGATCAGAATCAAATATCCACCACCACACAAGGCTCTGACAAAGGAGGAGGCCACCATCTGGCGTAGACTACAGACAAACACCTTCTTCAACCTACACATACTCAACAAAATGTTCGCATCACAATACAGGGCCACCTGCCCGTGGTGCGGAGCCACACCCACACTTTATCACATTACTTGGGAGTGCGAACGCAACACAGCATTCCACAAACACGAACACCCGCGTGCGGAGCGATGGGAGAGCCGTCTCACCAGCAGCGAGCTCACGGCCCAACGGGCCTTAGTGAGGCACGCGGGCGATGCAGCACGGCTCAGTGGAGCCCTGGAATAGGGGCCCACCCATGCTGAAAAGAAGACTCCGATCGCCAGCGCCAAGAACGAAGACGACGGAGCTTTCGAATCCGGGAATCTCTTGACTGGATCAATAAAAGTTTTCACTCACTCACTCTATGCGATGTCAGTGCATGCACATTTCCTCTCGTGTTTGAAGAAAACATGAAGCATGCTTTTGAGGAAAGGAGGTGGGGCAGTAACTGTCTCGCATATCTCGGCTGGCACCCGAACAACGCCGTAAAGGAAGGAATAAAGGAAAGGGTTAAGGAAGAAAAAAATGAGGTGCCGTAGTGGAGGTCTCCAGACAAATTCGCGTTTCACCTCCGCCGAAATGCGGCCGCCACGGTCGGGTTCGAACACTGGTACTTCGGATCAGTAGCCGAGCGCTCTAGCCACTGAGCCACTGCTTCGGATTTTCTTAATAATAATAATAATTAATTAATTGGTTTTGTGGGGAAAGGAAATGGCGCAGTATCTGTCTCATATATCGCTGGACACCTGAACCGCGCCATAAGGGAAGGGATAAAGGCGGGAGTGAAAGAAGAAAGGAAGAGAGAGGTGCCGTAGTGGAGGGCTCCGGATTAATTTCGACCACCTGGGGATCTTTAGCGTGCACTGACATCGCACAGCACACGGGCGCCTTACCGTTTTTCCTCCAATTCGGATTTTCTTCAAAAACCAATTTTCAATCTTACGTGCAGACAAAAAAGTTGAAATATGTGTGAGGAAAGATTATAAGAGCAGACGCGCCTCGCATCCGCGGACGCTACGAGGTTGGCTGTAAATTCTTCGTCCGGGTACGGTTTCCCCTAAACCCTTCCCCTTCCCGAGATGCATGGGAGGAAGCCCTGCTCAACTGGTCGGGGCTGGAGTCTCAAAGAGCTCTAGTCCGACGGGCGCGAGTAGCGGCCTCGTCCACTGGGGTCACGGACTGAGGACTCCACCTATACAAAGGGCCATTTTATGCCTCTAAGCTCTCTTTCGATTCAATGAAATGTTTCCATCTCTACCACCTCCCCGTCGTCCGTGTACATCTTGCTGTCTCGTGCTGACTGCCGAATCTGTGGCCACGCTTTAGCGACTTTCCCGCAGGAATCCCAACGCGCGGAGCTTCGCTGCCCGCATCAAGCCATCACCGCGACAGCCACATGTGGCGAGCAACAGTTCGGTCATGCGCAGTTGTGCTGCCTGCGCGCACACCTAGAGAACGCGCTAAAAAAATTGCCTATGCTTCAGCTCTGGTTAACCCTAGTTCAATTACGAAAGCTTCGGTTCCTTGGCACGTCGTCTACGCAGCGCCTCATTCCGACGCTCTCGAGAACTCAAACCGGTCTCTTCCGCAGTTGAAGAGTCACTCCGGGACGTGGCACGACTTCTAGCCGCATCTTCGTTACGACGCTTCTCGAGTCGTGCGGCGCGTTCTTCTGGCGTCTCTTGAGCGCGTTGTCTTTTCCTCGCTTTGTTCTGACGTTGTTGCGTCTCTTTCGAGCTCTCTATAACGACTAGAATACACTGCTACTACTGCTGTTGCTAATAGAAAGAAAGGAAAGTGCACGGGCCTGCCTACTGGCTCAAGCCGAGCCACACCCGCTGCCGCATGCTGAAAGCAGGAGAGTGAAGGATAGGATAGCAAAGACAGAAAGAAAAGGCGCGGGCTAATATGCCCCGGGCCGATCCCGGAGGCAGTGCAATACCGGGCCGACCCGTGCCAGAGTGCTTCAAGGCAAGCACTCCGCCATATTCCAAAAATAATCTTAATATCTTGGGTCCAAGTACCCATCATCATCATCATCATCATTTATTTACCCTTAAATGCCCCAATGGGGCATTACATAAGGGGGGGGGGAACGAATGGTAATAACGGGCCACAAAGATAGAATTCAAATATAAATGGCAAGCACAAATAAACACACTAAACGCATTGAAATTACCAGTACAATAAATAGGTAAATAAAATGCCTTCCACAGGAATTGAGGAGATAAATAAGCAGTGAATAAGTGTTTAAATTTTACTGAGTTGGTTTCATTGACTATATCGTCAGGGAATACATTCCACTCGGATATAACAGTTGGCAAAAATGAATTATTGAAAGCTTTAGTGGTACCATGAATACGCTGAACACTGTTGCAATTAAAGAAACGTCGGGAGGATCTCAAGGGGGGCAGAATAAGGCTCTCACGCAATTGCGGGAAATTATAATAAAGTTTGTGAAATAGGCAAAGTCTTGCTATCTTACATCGTGACGACAGGGGGGTTAGACCAATGGAAGATTTGATATTAGTAACGCTCAGCCGAGAATCATATTTGGATGTTATGAAACGAGCAGCTCGGCTTTGGACTGCTTCTAACGCCTGGATTAGGTATTCTTGATGGGGGTTCCAAATAGTCGATGCATATTCAAGTTTGGTACGGATAAATGTTTCATATGCGATTAATCTAACCGTGGGCGGAGAAGATGTGAGAGATCGTCTAATGAAGCCTAGTGATTTGGAAACGCGTGCAGCAAGTGACTTGATGTGCTTTGACCAGTTGAGATTACTTGTTATTTCGATGCCAAGATACCTGTAAGATTCAACTTGCGATAGCCCGGTCGAGTTTAGCGAATATGAGTAGAGCAAGTTAGATCGTTTCCGGGAAACGTGCATAAACTTACATTTAGCCACATTCAACTTCATGAGCCAGGTAGAGCACCAGTTTTGGATTAAGTTTAAGTCATCCTGCAGCAGAGACTGATCACTATTAGAACAAATACTACGGTAGAGAACACAATCATCTGCGAACAGACGAACGGATGACGAAATTCCAGCGGGAAGGTCATTAATAAAGATTAAAAACAGAAGCGGGCCAAGAACTGATCCCTGAGGGACTCCAGAGGTAACATTTGTAGCGGCGGAAGGACGACTATCAATGACGGTGTATTGCGAACGATTAGTTAAAAAGCAGTGAATGCATGATAATAATAGTGGGTCCAGAGACAGGCAGGAAAGTTTAGTCATGAGGCGCTGGTGGGAAACGCGGTCAAAAGCCTTAGAAAATTCGAGGTAAATTATGTCTGTTTGAAGGGATGAGTCTAGGTTTGTGTGGAGGTCAGTCGTGAATTCGAAAAGCTGTTTTTCACATGAATAACCAGAACGAAATCCGTGTTGTTTAGAGAAGAAAAAGGAATTATTATCTAGGTGCGTTGCAATGTGAGAGTAAATTATATGTTCGATGAGCTTGCATGCAATGCACGTTAGCGAGATAGGCCGATAATTGGACGGATCGGAGCGGTTTCCTGCCTTAAAAGTGGGTACAACTCTGCTTAACTTCCACTCGGACGGGATTTGGCCACTGGAAATAGACTGCGTGAAAATTATTTGTAGGATACGGCTGGATATTAGTTTGGTACCGTTAAGAATTTTGGCAGATATGTTGTCGGGCCCAGGGGCACTTGATACCTTTAAGTTATCTATAAATTTACTTATTCCATCAACAGAGATATCAATTGGCGCCATTTGAGGAAAATTTAAGCTGGGCGCTAAAGGAATATTTGTAACCGGTTCCTGTGTGAAAACCGACGAGAAGTACTCGTCCATTACGTCTGAACGGAGCTCCTTTAGAACGTGAGAGCCGTCGGGATCTAATAAAGTGATGTTATGTGACCCGCTATGGTTGGGAGTTAACAAAGACCAGAAATTTTTGGGTTATTTCGAAGGATGTCAAGTAGGTCCTTGTTGTAAAATTTGTTTGGTGCTCCTGAGGAACCTGGTATAATTATGCAGACTGCTTAAGTACTTATCCCATTTAAGAGCGGAGTTCGAGCTCTTAGCTGCCCTGAATAATACAGATACAGATATTAAATCATGTATGTAATATAACGGTGGTAGCTACCGTAGAATACACTGAGGCGAGATGCATATATATATATATATATATATATATATATATATATATATATATATATATATATATATATATATATATATATATATATATATATATATATATATATATATACCCGCCGCGGGGCAGCACCCCCTCTCCCTCTACCCCAGCGGAGGACATCTGGGGCCGTATTACGCAATTGTAACGAACTATAACGAATTCTTTCAAAAGTTATTGACAGTGACGTCAAAATGACGAAACGATGAGACATCACCGCTTGACGCAGCGAGCTATCAGCTAATTACAGCAGGGCGGCGCGCCGAGAGCGCTTATTTGCGCGGTGAGAGCCCGTCTGCTAAATTTTTGTAAAAGGACTTAACAAATACGCAGCGATGAAAATAACTAATATTTTATTTTGCCAAAAATTTCGAAAATATTAAGCAAAACAAAAACGTTCGAAGACACTTTTTGAAATTTGCTGGTGGGTAACTTTTGCTGCTGCGGGGACGCGCTGACGGCGGTAAAAGGTCAAGCCGCTTTGCACGAAAGCAGCCGATTCCACGCCGTGCTATTTTTACGCAGCGTCTGAAAAGAAGCAACTGTGGGGTTGGCCTAAGTGTGCAGAGAAATTTGAACGAATGCAGTGAAGGCTACGTGCCTACCGAGCGAACTTTCAAGAACTTGGTACGAAATCGACGATGACAACTTGTTGAAGTCTTGTGTTGTTCGGCTCTTTCGATCGATGACAAAAATAAGAAAAGGTGAGATTGGTGATGTGTGGTTGTCTGTTTATTTTCCTTTGGGAAACAGAAGACGACCAAGAAGGGCGATTTGCTGGGAAAAATAAAGTGCTTTACCAGCATAAGCGTGCTTTATTTATGTGGCGCAGAGGTGACCGCGGGAAACTACCCCTTCTGCGCGCTAACTTTGCAGATTGCCTTCAACACCTGCCGCACGCATCTGCTTACCACCGGTTGTGCGATGCCGACATGCGCCTCGTTACCAACGGTAGGTTGAAAGCCGCCGGTAGCAAAGAACCGCAGTGCAAAAAGCACCTGCTGCCGCACCGACAGCGAGCTCGCAAGCAAATTCCTTCCCAGTTCATTGGCGACTTCGTCGCACAGCAACTCCACAGTCTGCTTCTCCAGTCGAAAACGGCGCCAAACAGCTCGTCCGGCAAGTCAACTGCGTCTTCGTGCACCCTTGTTCGCCGATGCTGGCGAAAGCACGGCCGCCTCAGTCGTATGGCCGCGTACATCGCCTCTATTTTCTGTGAAAAACGCAACGGTCAAATTGACCACCTCGAGACTGTCACAAAAAAGTGTCTGAATTTCCGCCTCCATAATTAGGTGTGCAACGTCACCGCTTCTGCTACATCCGTGACGTAATGTGCAGCCGCCAATGACGCTAAAAAGCAAAATGGCCGCTGGCCACGACCGACCAATAGGAGGCACGCTTATTGACACCTTTTTGACAATTTTCATAATTGGCAATTGCGTAATCCGGCCCCTGGTGGTGCTAGCCAGTGACGCAACGGCGTCGACAGCGGCGCCATCTGTTTGAGCGCGGCTGCAGCGTTGCTAGGCAACGGCGGCTCAAGGTCGTTCGTGGGCCACGGCATACAGCTGAAGAGATACCACGCGACGAGCCAAGCTGGCTGGAGAAGTGTTGCTTTTCCAACAAAAAAAGGGGGGGGGGGGCTAGAGCACTACAGAAAACTGAAAATTGGAGTACTTGTGCACCCGCCGCGGTAGCTCAGTGGATAGGGCGCTGGGCTACTGATCCGGAGTTCCCGGGTTCGAACCCCACCGCGGCGGCTGCGTTTTTGTGGAGGAAAAACGCTAAGGCGCGCGTGGGCTGTGCGGTGTCAGTGAACGTTAAATATCTCCAGGTGGCTAAATTTATTCCGGAGCCCTCCACTACGGCACCTCTTTCTTGTTTCACTCCCTCCTTTATACCTTCCTTCACGACGTGGTTCAGGTGTCCGCGCGTCGTCAGTGCGCATGCGAAGATCGCTTGGGTGGCGCGAGATGGCGCCACGTACCCGGCAGCCGCGTGCGCGCCTTCCGCCGCAACGGGACCAATCAGCGTGTCCACACTGGCGATTGGCGGGCTCGTGAACATCAACACGGTATGCTACAGGTGCCCTATAGTTTGCGAGTTTGACTGTCGCTTTGCCCGCTCCGGATAGGATAGGATAGGAAAACTTTTAATATCCAACAGAAAGAGGGTAGCCAGAGGGCTACCCGCCTAGACGACGGCCGAAAGGTCTTGAATCTCGGCGGCGACTTCGGCCAGTCGGACGAGTTGTAACTGAGTCGCCGGGTCGGAGCTCAGTAGTAAGGTCTCCCATTGATCTTTTGTGTTAATACCTCGTCCCTCCCGGGGAGCATGAGGACATTCCCATAGTATGTGGTCCAAGGTGGCCCTAAGTTCGCAGTTCGCGCATTTTTCTGAAAATTGCCCTGGGTACATAAGACTTCAGAGGGCCGGGTTTGGAAATGTGTAAGTTTGTAACCGGCGCCAGTTGATGGCTTGGTATCTGGACAAGGATCTATCCGCTGGAGGAAGTGAACATCAACACGGTATGCTACAGGTGTCGTATAGTTTGAGAGTTTGACTGTCGCTTGGCCCGCTCTGGAGACGCTGAGTACGAAAGAAAGGATTCCCGAGTCTCTCGGCCGCGGGAAGTTTAAAGTTGCCAAAGAAACTCCGATTGAGCCTGGAAGGTAACTGCGCAATCTCGAGCAAGGTAGAATCCTTTGAACGTGACTGCGGTCGTTCTAAATAAACAAGCCACCTCTCGCGTCAGAAGATACCAAAAACCGCTTTGCGGCGGCTTTGAGCAAGAAAGAGAAAACAGTAAGAACCGTTGCGGTATTGCGTCCTATTCAAGAATGCATAACATGCTTGTGAAAGAAAGAGAGGTGGGCGAAAAAATTCGCCACAGCCACCTAATCCTTCTTACGTGTATGATTCAGAAAGCTGTATTGACCCGCGGGTTAAATGCTTTATCTGGGCTTCCTGTTCGTGCCTCTGCAGCATTGCTTCCTCTTCACACTATAGCAACAGCGGATCGTTTTCACGACGTGGCCGGATTGCCTCCGCTTCGCTGTTCCCGCTACTCGCCGTTGGCACTCCCTTCTGGCTTGCGTAGTTCAACGCCTCAACCGTTCGAAACTAGCTTTCCGCGCTTGTACGGTGGCGGGGATCGTCTGTGGTGCAGCCCGCCTCTGCAGCAGCCGCGCAGCATTTCTCGGCTACCGTGCCTTGGAGCCTGTAACGTAGCTTCGGGGGCGCCCTACTCTTCCTGTTGACGTAGACACGGTCGCCTCGCATGGCACAGATATTGAGGTCGTCGCCGTACCATCACACTGCATCACACACACACACACCATCAACGCGGGAGTCCGAAGAGACAGTGACGCCAGCGCAGCCACGAAACCCTTCGCAAAGACACTTATGACTCCTATTGCGGGAGAGCTGGCGGGACTAAGACATGCAGCATGTAGTTTGATGCGGGCATCTGCTGCCTCACACGCACCGCCCCTTCAGTACTTTTCCACTCGACGCATGCTCTGCGCTAAGTATTTCTCTTCCGACGCGACCTGCAGTCTCATTTCCCTGTGGCGCTATGAGCCTTTTCGACGGCGGCGCCCTCTCCTGTAATGCTTCCTCTCTTTGAAGCTGCTCGAGTCGCTTCCCTCTCCACTTTTCGCAAGCTGTACTACATAGCCGCCTCGTTGTCAAACCGCTGCCCAAGAACGTTCGCGCTCCCAGGCTGACACGACGCGCACACTCGACACAAAGCCCGTGCAATTGATCATTTATATCGTGCCGACGAACACGCAACACACGCGGACGCCGCACCGCAAGATGCAACAACCTACAAGGTCAGCGGAACCACGCCGCAATCTGCCCTTATCTCTTCCGGCATGGTGGATGCCTTCTCCCCCACAGCAGCAGAAGATACAGCGATAGCGCTGGCCATCGCTGACCTCCGTACGCGCACAGCCCTCAGTGACTCAATACGAGCAATCCTAAATTACTCGGCAGGCTGCATCTGCAATCTTGCCGAACGCAACCTGCGCGGCTGCAATCCCTGCCGCAAAATTAACCCAATCTATGTACACGCCTACGCGGGCAGCTCTGGATACGAAGGGGCCGAGCGACTTGCCCAGAGAGTAATAATCCGGGCATCTAGCCCGATGGATCCAGGCGCACTCACTGGAGCGCCCCCCCCCCCCCCCCCTTTTCCGCCATCACCAATTTTCATAAAGAGACGAGACGCCGTTTCCCGCCTCGACGGAACACAGACCACCGCAGCTTGTAGACGCACTCAGTTCTTAGACACTTAGGGCTATCACTAAGCAGCGATCGGGAATACGAGCCCACATGCCCAAAGTGCAACCAGGAATAGCCCGCCGCCAAGACGCACATCTTTTGGAGAAAGGAAAATATCCTGCCCCCGGGCACTCCTGCCAGCATCGTCTGCGGAAAGCTGGAACCAACTCCTCACCCAGCCAGACAAGGCCACTCGACTTGCACTCATTTCCAAGCAGGAGACTATAGCTCAGAGTAGACAGGACACAGAAGATACGAACAACACGAGCGCTACATTTCTAGTACAACGGGCACTTTCATCAACGTACACCAAAATAGCGCTCGTGTTGTTCGTTTCTTCTGTGTCCTATCTACTCTGCGCTGTAGTCTCTTGCTGATCATGCACCAACAAGCCCAAAAAGCCACGCTTTTGAACATCATTTCTTAGGCCCAGGACGTCGCCTCCACCGGGGGTCACACAGGAACAACCCTGCCCTAATTCCCGACACCTGTGGCAACTAAAGTTGTCTCTCTCTCTCTCTCTTTCTCCACTCCTTGCCATCTCCATGGCGTTTCGAATTTTAGTGCCGAAATGCGCACTACAAGATTTGAAGTAATGGGACATATAAAGTTTTCGCCTTGAAATAAAGTGCATGAATAGAAACACATGGCTATATTAACGCTCAGCAAATGGCTATCTACCCACGACATGCACCACTGCTCTTCACGGTCGACAAGCTCGTATCTTGTTATTCCAGCACGAACAACTTCGGAGTCCTGTTGACATTGTAGGTGAAACTATCTTGTACAACCCGAAGTAGATGCGAAAACTTTTTCACTCAGCCCACGGTGGCGAATGGGTGTCCAAATATAGACTCGGTGCAGCTCGCTTGTATTTTGTGTGGCGTCGACGTCGATTGTGGTGTCAACCGTCGGTGCTCTACTCGTCTTGAATGCGCTGCCGGGCATGATATCGAGGTTCTTCTGCTCACTGCTCACTCTAAACATAAAGGTGCAAAAATGTAGTAAGGTGTCCTCAATCAGACTTTCTTTATAGATGACTGTGCCCTAGAGTGCAGGTCACTCCTTTTTTACTTCCATATGGCCGTATTTGTGTTTAGAGTGGAGTGCTGGGCCCGTATCCCGAGTTTGTGTCATAATAAAAAGCGGCATAATCTACCGTAGCGGCTACACCTGATTGGTCGAAGCGCCGGAAGCGCATGTAGTGGTTCCGATGCAGCGAAAACAGTAGAAGAAATCGGATAGTGACGTCAGACACATAGCGTACGCAACCTCTAGCAGCAGATGCCCAAGAGCAGCCAACGTGGCGGCGCACTCTGAAGCGGAGCCTGTCGCTTCAAAGTGAACTCGTCGGTGTTACTGCGTTTTTCGGCACGTTAACTGGCTATGAACAGGATACTGGTATTTCGCTTCGCCTTATCTTGCCTATAACAAATTGGATGGGCGATAAATTTGGGCTGTTTTTTATTTCGCTGGGCAATTCGGTAGATGCTAGGTCTAACGAGCACCGGTTTGTTGTAGAAATTGTTCTCTACATTAAAATCGGATGGCGCCAAAATCACCGGAGTTATCTCATCTGTGTGTATTGAATGATGTAACATAAAGCGTGATGACCCGCAAAATACTTGCGTTTACTACGCGCAGACGTACATGTCCTATTCTAAAGCTCTCTATAAGCTGTTGAAGCGTTCTGCGTCATGATCGTGTGTAATGTCTGCCAGCGTGAAACCGCTCACGAGCACGGATGGTCAGTCGCCAGCGGCGCGTTGATACATCGACGCCTTTAACATGCCAGCGGTGATTTTAAGGCGTCCTTTGCGGTTCTCGATAGCCGCGGTTGTGTGGCTCTGCATTGAGCACGCGAGTTAGCTTACAGGTTAGTTTCCAGGCGTCAGTGTGGGCTTGCCTGCGCTTCCTGCTACGGCGAACTTATGAAAACTTCGTAAGCGAAGTGTCCCAACGCATCTAGAGAGAGAAACACAGCAAGACGATTTTTTGAGCTCACACGTTTTATTTATTGGCCGCAGATCAATTAAAAACCTATCAGCGGCACTTCGCGGTTCTTGCAGTGCCCACATAAAAAGAATGAGAAAAATTAATTACCTTCTGCACAACCATCCGATAACTGCGCCAACTTATGGTGAATTCCAATCGCAGGCCCGGAGCGGTCTCCACGCTCTCTGACAGAGCGCCTGAATCCGGCGCAGAGCGCGCTACCTGAAATTGCGATTGCAGTACACTTGCTCTGGCCAGAGCATGCAGGCCAGAGCCTGTAGGGCGCCGCTAGCGCCTCTGCATAAGAACGTCAGGTAAACTTCCGGTCGGATCCGCCGATTTCGGCGGAGCCGTCCCGACTGCTCCACGGAGCAATCTCGGCTCGGCAACCGCTACCCGTCTACGACTGGAAGACTCGATCCGTGGCTCATATCTGCGTTTGGAATACAGTTGCTCCGAAAAGAGCAGGAAACGTTGCTCCAGAAGTGCTCCAACTCTGCGATTGAAAGTCACCATTACATTCAGCGATGTTGCAGACGGCAATTCGTTACGGCGTCTTGGCTCAGCACGGCACGGAGCGCGCATGGTGCAGTGAGTGAGTGGACACAAATTTTCCTCTCCATTCGCTTTTACGCTCAAGGTAAATGTAAAACGCAGTGTATTGCGAACAAGCTAGCTGCCTTTTAATTACCATCGGCGATCGACGGCTGTAGCGGGCGCCTTCTGTCAGTGAAAAGCCATGCGTATTGCGTACAGTATTTTCTTCTTTATGTACACCTCCAGCCTTTACAGTACAGAAAGAGTATCTGAACTATTGTTTTTATTTGTTGAAGTGCAATGGGCAAATATAGCACCATTCATATTACTCCTTTACAGGGGAATCCGATAGACAATAGCGGCGCTGGGCGTGTCTCTGCGGACACCACAACACAGTGACATCCTGCCGCCGCTCAAAGTCGCAACCGAACCGACATCCGCTTCCGGCGTTTCGACCAATGAGGTGCGTCTGCTGCGGCAGATTATGACGCTTTTTATTATGACACAAACTCGGAATACGGCCGCAGGTAGGCGACGCCGTCGAGGTTGTCCTCGTCAGTGACGTCCTGCAACACTGCGTCGAGCGTTGTCATCATGGCCTCCATACTGTGTTCTAGGTGATAGGGTTTCACAGGGTCGCCTCCTTAACTATGGTTATGGTTTGTAGGCGGAGGCAAAGTAGGGCAAGATCGCATCCGATGGTCTATGTTCGGTGTCAGCGTAGATGGAGTGTACTTAGATGCAGTTCTTTTCCATTGTACCCCCGTCAGGGTGCCATTGCGATGTCTACGGCAAGTGAGAGGTACAGCCGTCTAATTGTGTTTATGGATTCAGCGTAAGTTATCTCACAAGAGTGGACTGTAAACGGAGCAGGTTGTTACTACTAGTAATTAAGCAGCAAAAAGAAAAGTAATTAAATATATTTACGCCTGTCAACTGCCATTAAATATGACCTTTGTCAATACTTCATTTGAGAAGACACCAATGCGCTAACATCGCATTACCTATTCCTCACATTCCATGACATCACCCTTCATCACCGCTTCTCCCGCATAAAATTCACTCCCCCTCACAAGTCCCTCTCTGCGCTTCAGCAAAGCAGGTGGCGCCATTTACAGGCGGCCACATTTTCCTCTCTCCTGCCCGCTACGCCCTTATTCAGCCCGGTGCCTTTTCGCCGGAATGCACGCTCTGCAGCCACCCCGAGCAGATTATGCACACAATCTTTATTCATGTACGGCACCTTTGGGCTCGCCTCCTGGCACCTAAACTGTTCGCAGCTGTGGCGGGCAACTTTGACCAGCTCGGAGCCGTATATTCAACTACGGCTTACAACGTGGGCAGCGGACGTCGCCGCCAAGCATGATATGGAGGCACGAGCGGCCGCCGGGGGCCCACCCACGGAGAGGCAGCATCATAAATCTTTTCATTTTTGGCCTTCGGTAAATAAAGTTTTGCACCACGACCTATTAAAGGAGTAGCGGTTGGGAGGAAAACCCCGCATCCGCGCGACTGGGAAATCCAAATTGATGGAATAGGCGCCGTGACGTATAAAAGCAGGTTCGCTGCAAAGAAAAAAATGCCTGCGGCTTAGCTCAGCTAACCCTAGTTAAGCAAGCGAAAGCAAAGATTACACGTGAAGTCCCTTCCTGAGATTTTCGTAGCCGAAGCACAGTCTGACAGAACGACGGACCACGTGGGTCGTCGTGCATTCCGCGCTGCGAGAACTCACTTCCAGAGGCTCGCCAGTCTCCAACTCGGCTGCTAACTAGGCTCGTCGATTTCTTCATCCGGCATCTTTCGGTCGGCATCGAGCCAGGCGAAGCTTTCACCCTCCCTTGCTTTCTGCTGGCCGTTTAGCGCATTTATGCTCGAAATCCATTGCTAAATACCTCGCACGGTTGGCTATGTCGACCGGCCGATCAGACTCGGCCCGACGTCTGCGAGTACGCACTCTCAAGGACGCCGGCTCCGGCTGACCTGCTTCGTCCATAGCGAGACACTGGATAGGCAGCGCGCAGCCGCCGCGACGACAGCGGAATGCGCGACTGCAGCTGCTGCGAGTCACGTGGTGCGTCACGTGGTTACTTACGCCTCCCCGCTCCTCCTGTTCAAGGTCATTCGTGCAGACGCAGCGAAATCGGCGCCGCTTTAAAAGTGAAGCGTTTGCTTCAAAATGTTGTCAGGCGGAAGTCAACCGGACTCCCTTCATTCAGAAGCTGTACAATATACTTCTTCACAAATCAGTATGTTCGTTCAGGTGGATAAAAATAATAATTTGTTTTTGGGGATTAGTAGCCGAGCACTTTAACCACTGAGCTAACGCGGCGGGTTATTCTGTGCGATAACGTGTAATACAGCAGGATGTGATTTCACGTGAAAAGCGTGCCGATATCTGCTTATTGGTGCGCCAAGGAATCCTCAACCGACCGCACGGGCACTTCAACACTATCGCGCCATATTTGCAAGGTGAACATAAGTGATTCCAAGTTTCGGAAGACTTCACAAAAATAAAGAATTTTATGGAAACAGGCTTGTTAGCCATAGCTACATACGCTTAATAAATACAAAAACAATTAAATGTGGATTAGCTCAGGTAATCCAGGATATACAAAGCGGAAGATGACGGCATTCACTGTGTTCATTGGCGTGGACGTTAACAATGTTCTAGATGACGATGGCTTTGAGCAAAGGAAGGCCGCATAACTGTCTCCCTGGATATGCGGACGCCTCTTTCGTGCTTTGTTACATGTGGCCGTGGTGAGAGCGAGATGTGGCCTGAATGCATTAGTGCTGACAGCGTTGTGGCTGATATCCAGCAGTGCAGCAATAGCTTGGTCGCAGCGTTCCTTTGGTGATCAAACTCCTCGCGATCAACCATTAACTGCATGCCACCTCCCAGGGTGGCAGGGAGGGCGCGCTACCTATCCAGTGTGCGGAACGCAGTCAAAGCACACTTTTGCAGTTGGACACCAACGCCACCTACATAAAAACGAGATTGAGGTCTCCACTGACCCACGGGCCGGTTGTGCGCCTTTTTTTCACGAAAATGAACGGCCTATTCAAAGTTGACAACGCCAGTGAACTCTATGAACGCCGTCGGCTCACTTGTTTTGTTTGGTTTTGTTTTTGAGGAAAGGAACTGGCACAGTAACCGTCTCACATATCTAGGTGGACACATAACCACGCCGTAAAGGAAGGGATAAAGAGGGAGGGAAAGACGAAAGAAAGAATCTGAAAATTTAAAGCTAGATTTTGAGGAAAGGCGCGGAACACCTGAGGCTCGGTGCTGCTAGTGGCGCATGCGCAATAGTTACTGGGGGTCGAGAGAGAGAGAAATATCCGTGATCGCAAGTTCGCGGCTAGTAAGGCTTTCGCTTTAAAAGGGAAGTCTATTGAACTGACAGGCCAGCAATCAATGTGTACAAAAAAGGGTACATGGGAGCACATTATACATCTGGCCGAGACATCTACTAACCAAACCAACAAGGGGCGAACATCAATACAAGATAATAAGCTCGTGTTTAGGCACAAACAATATCCGAATCTGAAGCGGGCAAATACCGCAAAAGGAGCCGGTGCTTACTCGATTACTACCGCTAGCTAATGCATGCAGCGCACAAAAAATTAGTGGTTAAGTATGAGAGTAATCCTATCAAATTCAACGTATAAGTGGAACCCTTGCTTGCTTTCAACGCTGATTTTGTACTGGCGGCGTTGCATCGAAGTTTTAATCAATGTCAATTAGAATCGCAGATTTAGGCGAAGCGGAGACAATATTTTTACTCCTCATTTTGCTTTACCATCTCGACGAACAGCAAAAAAAAAAAACAACCGTGTGCTGTAAAATGAAAATTGTCCTTTGAAAAATAGACTGTTTGAGGAAAGGAAACGGTGCAGTAATTTACTCCTCTCGGTGGACACCCCAACGCACCGTATGGGAAAGGAGGCTAATGGTTGTGAAACAAGAAATAGTGTGTTGCCATAGTGGAGGGCTCCGGAGTAGTTTAGCCCACCCGTGGGTCTTTAACGTACACTGACATCGCACAGCACACGAGCGCCTGTCGTGATTCGGCTCATTCGAAACGCTGCCTCAGCCGACTGATTGATCCCGCGTACTCTGGCGCAGCACTCGAGTGCCCTTTTCAATGAGAGGCCGAAGCTTCATGGACTTGACTGCAGAATTCTTCGTCACCCTCGCCTCATATTCAGTGTAAAACACTGTGTCTGCCTCTGACATCCTCACATTAACTTTCAGTTGTTTAGACATGTGGATTGCGGTTTAATACCATTTCAATTAAGGAGCAATATACTTATAGCGAAAATTCTCAAGCGTTACCTGAGTGCAAAAATCCTTAGCTTATCATGCGAAGGTTGCATTCATTAATTGAAACCTGCATTCTTGCAAATCGATGAAACTGAACCCATACAATGGCCCCGCCGCGGTGGCTCAGTGGTTAGGGCGCTCGACTACTGATCCGGAGTTCCCGGGTTCGAACCCGACCGCGGCGGCTGCGTTTTTATGGAGGAAAAACACTAAGGCGCCCGTGTGCTTTGCGGTCAGTGCACGTTAAAGATCCCCAGGTGGTCGAAATTATGCCGGAGCCCTCCACTACGGCACCTATTCTTCCTTTCTTCTTTCACTCCCTCCTTTATCCCTTCCCTTACGGCGCGGTTCAGGTGTCGAAAGATATATGAGACAGATACTGCGCCATTTCCTTTCCCCCCAAAAAAACAATTATTTTTAACCCATACAATGCATTTAGTGAAGCTAGGTGGTTCACCACGAATAAAAAGAAAGTTTATTTAAAGGCAAATTTTGCTGCCGAGCACAAGACGCGAGTTGCACGGCAAGTTCACTGGTTGAGTGACTGTATTCAGCTGTTAGGAGTGTTACCCCGCTGAGGCTGGCAGTTAGGCGATTCTAGAAATTACAGTGAAGACAATGCACCTCTTTCACTCTGAAATCAGTCTGATCTTGCCACGATATTAATGCGATAAGAAAAAAATGCGTTTTTGTTGCCGCACTTTTAGCCTGCCAAAAGCACTGAACAAAAGGCAGACAAATGAAATAAAGATGCATACGGCACAATGAGATCTTCGTGAACATTCCGAGCGACAACTTCTCAAGGACGTCAGGCGTGAGTGGCGCGAACAGCTATCGAGGTACGGAAAGCTGAGCAAGTTGGTTACTGTTATCAATGGTAAAACAGCGCGGAAAAAACACAAGGACGGAACAAATACGACGACACGAGCGCTGACTTACAAATCTCAGCGCTCGTGTCGTCGTGTTTGTTCCGTCCTTGTGTTTTTTGCGCGCTGTTTTACCATGGATAACAGCTTTCGAGGAGCTGCCGAAAGTGTCCGATCAGTAGCCGAGCGTTTAATTACGGGCAAATGTTCAAATTATTCCACACCTGAATAAAATTATTTTTAACCGGGTTGTGGTTCTACTCAACTGAAGAATTAAACCATGCCAAACCGTAAAACAGTTACGAATGACACGAGGGTACGAATACCATTCCGTCCGTAGTGATGCTCTGGGTTTTGGCGCTGACAGGCATCACCTTCAGTGTTTCTTTTTGTTGGAAAATTGACTGTAACTCCTGATGTTCATTAAGAAGCACGAAATTAGCGCAGAGCGATGAATATACCCTACAGCGAATAAAATAATTCATGATGATTTCTTATACCACAGATAACGCGATAAGCTGAACAAAAGAATTTCTAGATACCAGAATAGTACAGCTGCAACAGCAAAGATACCATTATCATGGAAGGTGTTTATTAAGGTAATTGTTGAAAAGATTGAGGAGTCTCAACCCCGTTGAATATCTGATACGGGTCCCGATTGGACTTATTTTTGGAAATGTGGCGAAATGCTTGAAGGTTGCTTCACTTCCGCCACCGGTTGGCCCCGTATTGCACTGGCTCCGGGATCGGCCTGCGTCATTACACCGCGCGTCTTTTTCTATCCTGTATTTCTATCCCATCTTTCAACTCTCCTACTATCTGCACGTGGTAGCGACTGTGGCTCGGCTTGAGCCAGTGGGCAGGCCTGTGCACTTTCCTTTCCTTTCTTCCCGGCAACAACAGACAGACAGGCACACTTTCGTTGACCAAAGAAGGTGCCTGGCCTTCCAAACGGCGAAGCTTGTGCTATTCAGAAAAACTCAATAAGTTAGAACGCCGTCGGCAATAAAACGGCTTCGGCAGCATTTCTACGCTCTTCTAAAGTAATTCATATCCAGCGAACAAGTGGCTATTTGAATAAGTGAACTGCGAAGTGACGAAATAATTATGGAATATCTTACCAATTGGTTTGACACAACCAAGAATTACTCCAAAGGGACTTTAGCGTACGCCTGCGATAACTGTACGAAACAACGTTCACTCTTGCAATGGAATCGAAAAAACGACGTATCGTAACTCGGCATGATTCGGCAATATCGAATATAGTACACAACATTCCAGCGGAGACGGAAACACTAGACAAAAGTTGGTTAAAGCTCCAGATCTAGTTTTAATATATGCAGTATATAATATGAATATCTATATAGTGTAAAGATGCAAATAAACAAGAAATGTGGACGGCAACAATCTTTGTTAGCACAGCGCCGCTCATTAGTCTAGCGTTCGTGAGCGCCAAAATGTACTTCGTCAGTTTCGTCTTCCGCCTGCTTTGTCTCTTTCGTCGGCACTGGCCACGGGGACATCAAAACCCTATAATCTGTCTTAATTACAATACCCCCGGGGTGAAAAGGCTCCATCCTGGTGGCTTTAAGGCACGAGATGATAGCGGGGTCGTAGTAGGGATTCAGGCAGTCGAAGTGGATAATTAGCACGGCGGCGGCGGCGATTATCAGGTGAAGGCGTGAGGGGCTCGACGCGATAATTAACTGGAGATGTCTGCTGAACTGCGCAATGGGGGCCCTGGTATTTGCTCAGCAGTTTCGTAGACAGGGCCAAGCTGGAGTAGGGCACAAAAAGCAAAACCAAGGATTCAGGAACGTAGGCCGGTGGCAGACAGGTAGAAGAGGTGCGTGTACTTTTCTGGGGGTGCTGGCGAAGTTTCTGACGCTGCTCACGGCACTGTCGAGGCGGTGCTGGCGAAGTGTGGCGAAGCTGTCGAAGTTCAGTTTGGCGCTCACGAACCCCTGACTACTGAGCTGCGCTGTGCTAACAGAGACTGTGGCCGTCCGCATTTCTTGTTCGATTTGCGTATTTACACTTGTGGAGGGGCGGGGTAGCGAATGGCGAGTCAGTGGCAGTGTAGGGTGGTGGTGGCGGTAGTGGTTTTATTAAAAATAATAGTAAAAAGAAAAGAAAAGATTTTTGCTAGCCCCGGCATCTGCCATCGATACTGAAGCACCTGAGCTGGGGCAGCGGAAATAAAGGACAGCAGGCAGAATGGAGAAATGAAATGAAAGAGGTGAGGGGACAGGAATAGAGGATAGGGGGAGAAGTAATATGTACAAACTATTTACACAATAAGAAATGTGTCCAGGTTGTGCGCGTGAGTAGTTCATTTTAGAGGAACTAAATCACACACGCCCACGGCACTGTGTTGGTTACAACTGGAGTGGGGCGTCCAGTTATTAATCGTTCAAGGTAGAACTCGCGGAGCGTTCGGTCACTGCGTGTAACTACCTGACGGAGAACAGACGGGACGTCAAGCCCGTGTGTTCGAGGAATGCACAGAGGCTCACCAAAGTTCGCTCACGAGTGCGCGCACTGCCCTGCGGCCTCAATAGCGTCTTGATGGAGTCTGGTAGTATGCCCTGCGCCCTATAGGCCGCGAGCATATCGCGACGAGCATCGGCGAACGCGGAACAGCGAAGGAGCAGGTGTTCTAGTGTTTCCACTGCACCGCATCCGTCACACACATCACTCGTCGCGATTCCGTGACGCACCCGTCGTTACCCGGGCGACACGCAGCCAATGCGCGCGCGGAGGATTATTGCACGTTTTGACCGTGTAAGTGCGCGACAGCCGGTGACACTGTCGATGCGCTCACCTCCCGCGATGCGTGGGTCGGGGTGCTGCTTTCGGAGATGGTCGTCGATGGCAGCACGCACGTCCTCCAGCGCAAGGGGCAGATCGCTGGCCGGTAGTTGGTGTGCAGCGGTCGCGAGGTCGTCAGCTTCTTCGTTGCCGGCGATGCCGCAGTGACCGGGCACCCACTGTGCACGCACGGCACAACCTCTCTGCGCGAGGCGCTCGATGCGCAGTGTAGGGGGGGCCAGTGGCTGAGGGAAGCAGGAACAACCGGTTGAGGTTGTGGCCACGCGGTTCAGCAATGCGCCACTGCCGTGCGATGACAGGTACTTCCAACTGTGGGCCTTGCGAGACACAGGTTGCTCTTCCCGAGCGACCAATCATTAATTTTAACTGCCACCTGCCATGGTGGGCAGCTTGATCATTTGCAGGTGCGCAGGTTGCGATGACGCCGCAAGGTCGCGTTACCCCACCTGCCTCCTGGGGTTCTCTCTGAAGACCACCTGCCTTAGCCATTCCCGTCATTCTTCGCTCACAAAGCCGGTGCCGACAACGCCAACACCGGATTTTCAGAGGAACGGGCCTTTAACACTATCGCGTTATTAAGCGGCGGAACGCGCCCACGTAAAGCGCACATGGGATGAGACCAGCAAATAGAATTCTACAATTAGCAGAGAACCGGCGGAAGGGCCGACTTTTACAGTTCCTACGGGAGCCAAGGAGACCGAGGAAGCTGCCAAGCTGGAATAACAGTAACTAAATAGGATCAAGGTGGCGCCAGGACGTCCAGCCCTTACAAAAAAAATTTTTAGACTGTATAAAGACCTCTGCCTATAGAGTCTATATATTCTCATAGACAAACCCTGGAGAACATTATGTAAGCAATACAACACCTATATACAATCTATAGAGTTATGGCCATACACATTTAGTTGACTATTTTCTGTAGAAAGTCTAAAGACTTTGCATAGACATAATACATATATATATATATATATATATATATATATATATATATATATATATATATATATAATATATATATATATATATATATTGAGGAAGCCAACAGTCAACGAAACCAAGGTGCATAGGGGAATGTTTTATATAATTTTTTAAATTTTAATGCCAATCAATTGGTTTTTTTTATGAAAATTACTTCTAAACCAGCAGAAAAAACAATTATGCCGCCGGTGGGATCCGAACCCACGACCTCCGAATATCGCGTCCGGTGCTCTTACCAACTGAGCTACGGCGACGGCTGTCCAATCTGCTGCTTTCGTGGGTATTTATGTTTTGCGTGTAAGCGAACCTTGAGAGTGTTCACCAGCGCCACCCTCGTCCATAGCGGTGGACGTAGCACGTCCTGTAATACCGTAAGTGTGGCGTAGAACGTCATCTAACGGTGAGGGCGGAAACTGTGCGAGAGCCCTCTTATACTACCTATGGCATCAAGACTGCCAGAACCGAGACCCCCGTTAAGCTATTAGCAGACAAGGCAAGTGAAATAAGGGGCTCGTTTGACAAACATATTAAGGAAGCCAACAGTCAACGAAACCAAGGTGCATAGGGGAATGTTTTATATAATTTTTTAAATTTTAATGCCAATCAATTGGTTTTTTTTATGAAAATTACTTCTAAACCAGCAGAAAAAACAACCATGCCGCCGGTGGGATCCGAACCCACGACCTCCGAATATCGCGTCCGGTGCTCTTACCAACTGAGCTACGGCGACGGCTGTCCAATCTGCTGCTTTCGTGGGTATTTATGTTTTGCGTGTAAGCGAACCTTGAGAGTGTTCACCAGCGCCACACTCGTCCATAGCGGTGGACGTAGCACGTCCTGTAATACCGCAAGTGTGGCGTAGAACGTCATCTAACGGTGAGGGCGGAAACTGTGCGAGAGCCCTCTTATACTACCTATGGCATCAAGACTGCCAGAACCGAGACCCCCGTTAAGCTATTAGCAGACAGGGCAAGTGAAATAAGGGGCTCGTTTGACAAACATATTAAGGAAGCCAACAGTCAACGAAACCAAGGTGCATAGGGGAATGTTTTATATAATTTTTTAAATTTTAATGCCAATCAATTGGTTTTTTTTATGAAAATTACTTCTAAACCAGCAGAAAAAACAACCATGCCGCCGGTGGGATCCGAACCCACGACCTCCGAATATCGCGTCCGGTGCTCTTACCAACTGAGCTACGGCGACGGCTGCCCAATCTGCTGCTTTCGTGGGTATTTATGTTTTGCGTGTAAGCGAACGAGGGTGGCGCTGGTGAACACTCTCAAGGTTCGCTTACACGCAAAACATAAATACCCACGAAAGCAGCAGATTGGACAGCCGTCGCCGTAGCTCAGTTGGTAAGAGCACCGGACGCGATATTCGGAGGTCGTGGGTTCGGATCCCACCGGCGGCATGGTTGTTTTTTCTGCTGGTTTAGAAGTAATTTTCATTAAAAAAAACCAATTGATTGGCATTAAAATTTAAAAAATTATATAAAACATTCCCCTATGCACCTTGGTTTCGTTGACTGTTGGCTTCCTTAATATGTTTGTCAAACGAGCCCCTTATTTCACTTGCCTTGTCTGCTAATAGCTTAACGGGGGTCTCGGTTCTGGCAGTCTTGATGCCATAGGTAGCATAAGAGGGCTCTAGCACAGTGTCCGCCCTCGCCGTTAGATGACGTTCCACGTGACACTCGCGGTATAACAGGACGTGCTACCTCCGCCGCTATGGTCGAGGGTGGCGCTGGTGAACACTCTCAAGGTTCGCTTACACGCAAAACATAAATACCCACGAAAGCAGCAGATTGGACAGCCGTCACCGTAGCTCAGTTGGTAAGAGCACCGGACGCGATATTCGGAGGTCGTGGGTTCGGATCCCACCGGCGGCATGGTTGTTTTTTCTGCTGGTTTAGAAGTAATTTTCATAAAAAACCAATTGATTGGCATTAAAATTTAAAAAATTATATAAAACATTCCCCTATGCACCTTCGTTTCGTTGACTGTTGGCTTCCTTAATATGTTTGTCAAAAGAGCCCCTTATTTCACTTGCCTTGTCTGCTAATAGCTTAACGGGGGTCTCGGTTCTGGCAGTCTTGATGCCATAGGTAGTATAAGAGGGCTCTCGCACAGTTTCCGCCCTCACCGTTAGATGACGTTCTACGTCACACTTGCGGTATTACAGGACGTGCTACGTCCACCGCTATGGACAAGGGTGGCGCTGGTGAACACTCTCAGGGTTCGCTTACACGCAAAACATAAATACCCACGAAAGCAGCAGATTGGACAGCCGTCGCCGTAGCTCAGTTGGTAAGAGCACCGGACGCGATATTCGGAGGTCGTGGGTTCGGATCCCACCGGCGGCATGGTTGTTTTTTCTGCTGGTTTAGAAGTAATTTTCATAAAAAAAACCAATTGATTGGCAATAAAATTTAAAAAATTATATAAAACATTCCCCTATGCACCTTGGTTTCGTTGACTGTTGGCTTCCTTAATATGTTTGTCAAACGAGCCCCTTATTTCACTTGCCTTATATATATATATATATATATATATATATATATATATATATATATATATAGATTTAAGAGAAGTGGGCACTTCTACAAAGACACTTTTATTTATCAACGTTTCGACCGCGGTGCGGTCTTCTTCAGGACTACAGTCCTGAAGAAGACCGCACCGCGGTCGAAACGTTGATAAATAAAAGTGTCTTTGTAGAAGTGCCCACTTCCCTTAAATCTTTATTCTGCGGAGCCAACGCAACCTACGTTTATATATATATATATATATATATATATATATATATATATATATATATATATATATATATATATATATATATATTTAAGAGAAGTGGGCACTTCTACAAAGACACTTTTATTTATCAACGTTTCGACCGCGGTACGTTCGTAACATATATATATATATATATATATATATATATATATATATATCCAACAAGCCAATGTGCCTTGGCTGAAAGGCTCTGACACCCCGCGACAATCGTCAACTGAGCGCAGTCCTGGAATGTGCTGCGCCCTTCATTATTGCGATTCAAGCTGACCCCTATTCTGTGGGACGATATAATCCGCAATTTCTCGATGTGCTAAGCGGAGCGTGTTAAGGTGTGTATGTCATTTTCTGCGAAGAAATATTTGATTTCTTAAACTTAACCTAGTAGGCCGCAGCGTCCGTTTTTCGTTAACCACCTGGTTACCTAAACTACCTACTTTTAACAGCATCCAACTAGCGACCGCCACAGCTTTACCAAAGAAAACATCGACTAGCTGTTTGCGCGTGCGTGTTTTTAAGGTTTGGTTGGCTTACTGGGGTTTAACGTCCCAAATTGATTCGGGCTTGAGGGACGCCGCAGTGGACACGAGAAATTTAGGCCACCTGGGGCTCTTTTTTTAACCGCCGCAGTGGCTCAGTGGTTAGGGCGCTCAGCTACTGCTCTGGAGTTCCCGGGTTCGAACCCGACCACGGCGGCTGCGTTTCCATGGAGTCGAGAATCTAAAGCACCCCTTTGCTATGTGATGTCAGCGCACTTTAAAGGTTCCAAGGTGGGCGAAATTATTATACCGGAGCCCTCCACTACGACACCTTTTTCTTCCTTTCTTCTTATACTCCCTCGTTTATCTCTTCTAATAATAATTGGTTTTTGGAGGAGAGGAAATGGCGCAGTATCTGTATCATATATAGTTCGACACCTGAACCGCGCCGTAAGGGAAGGCATAAAGGAGGGAGTGAAAAAGAAAGGAAGAAGACGTGCCGTAGTGGAGGGCTCCGGAATAATTTCGACCACCTGGGGATCTTTAACGTGCACTGACATCGCACAGCACACGGGCGCCTTAGCGTTTTTCCTCCATAAAAACGCAACCGCCGCGGTCGGGTTCGAGCCCGGGAACTCCGGATGAGTAGTCGAGCGCCCTAACCACTGAGCCACCGCGGCGGGGCTTAAAGCACGGTTCAGGTGTCAGCTGATATTTGAGACAGCTACTGCGTCATTTCCTATCCCCAAAAAGCAATTTTTCATTTTCCAGAACCCGCCGCGGTGGCTCAGTGGTTACGGCGCTCGACTACTGATCCGGAGTTCCCGGGTTCGAACCCGACCGCGGCGGCTGCGTTTTTATGGAGGAAAGACGCTAAGGTGCCCGTGTGCTGTGCGATGTCAGTGCACGTTAAAGATTCCCAGGTGGTCGAAATTATTCCGGAGCCCTCCACTACGGCACCTCCTTCTTCCTTTCTTCTTTCACTCCCTCCCTTATCCCTTCCCTTATGGCGCGGTTCAGGTGTCCAACGATATATGAGACAGATACTGAGCCATTTCCTTTCCCCAAAAACCGATTATTATTATTATTATTATGAGGGACGCCGCAGTGGACACCGGAAATTTAGGCCACCTGGGGCTCTTTTTTTAACCGCCGCAGTGGCTCAGTGGTTAGGGCGCTCAGCTACTGATCTGGAGTTCCCGGGTTCGAACCCGACCACGGCGGCTGCGTTTCCATGGAGTCGAAACACTAAGGCACCCCTTTGCTATGTGATGTCAGCGCACGTTAAAGGTTCTAAGGTGGACGAAATTATTATACCGGAGACCTCCACTACGACACCTCTTTCTTCCTTTCTTCTTATGCTCCCTCGTTTATCTCTTCTAATAATAATTGGTTTGCCTCCATAAAAACGCAGCCGCCGCGGTCGGGTTCGGACCCGGGAACACCGATTCTGTAGCTGTGGTGGTGGTGACTTTTATTGCCTCGAAATACGCGCAGGGAGGAATGTTGGACCGGCTTCTTATGGACCGGCTTCTAAGAAGCCGGCCCTCACAATCACTAGGCTCAGTAGCCCATCGCTCTAACCACTGAGCCACCGCGGCGGCTGATTCGCCTAAACGCCGGATCCGTTTGCGGTGGCTTGGTTGCAAAGTGCCGATGTACCCGCACGCTGACGGAACACATATAGCGGATACTTTTAAGCGGACGCTCAATGGCCTTAAGGAGGCAAAAGGCCGCGGTGGCTCAGTGGTTGGGGGCTCGGCTACTGATCCAGTATACCCGAGTTCGAAACCAACGGCGGCAGCCGCGTTTCGATTCAAGCAAAGCGCAAAAGTCGCCCGTGTGCTGTGCGATATCAGTGCACGTTAAAGATCCCCAGGTGGTCGTTTACAGCGAAGCTGTATACCTCTACCACCCAAGGAAATTATCGTGTCGTCGTCAGCAAAAAAAAAAAATCCCCAGGAGTGAAAATATACCCAACACCATTAAAATCGTATATCGTACTGATCATGAAACAGTTATGATTTAAAAAAGGTACGAAGAAAAATTTGATAGGAGTGTTTAAAAACATAAAAAATAAAAAGAAAGAAATGTATCAGCTTAATCTTTAAAAGGTTGACGCAACAACGTGTTGAAGAGTTGCCAATGTGTCCACGAAACCCCGTCGTCTCTTCTGCGCGACGCCTTGTCCGTTCGACAATTTAAGGAGAGGAAATGACGCCTGTCTCACATATCGCAGTGGACACCAAAACCACGCCTTAGGGCAAAGAATATTTCAGACGCGCGGTTCCGGCAATTACGACTACAGAACACGATGACCCTCGCGGTCGTGAATAATTCCTCAAAATAAGTGCCTCCATACTTTCGGGTAACCAAGAGACTGCAGAGGAAGCTGCCATAGCACTGGCTTGTGTAGGCACAAAAGCGAGGTACACCAACTGTGACTCCGAATTTGGGATACTAAATTTCATCAGGGGCCGGGTCTCCCCTCTCACGAATACAATTCTAAGCCGTCATATAATAGACCGGAAAATTACACTAGTCTGGACGCCCGAACATGCATCCGTGCCTGGTAAGGAGACGGCCGACGAGGTCGCCCGAGGCTTTTCCTTCCGGGCGGACCCGAGCGAGGTGGTCTTCACAGACAGGGATCGCATGGCGGGATACAGAGACATTACAGACCACTATCGTTTGCAACGAGCTAGACTTCCTCCACAGGACAGATCCTTGACCAGATACCAAGCCATCAACTGGCGCCGGTTACAAACTTACACATTTACAAACCCGGCATTCTGGAGTGTTATGTACCCTGGGAAATTTTCAGACAAATGCGCAAAGTGCGACCTTAGGGCCGCCTTGGACCACATACTATGGGAATGTCCTCGTGCCCACTGAGAGGGACGAGGCATAAAGACGAAATAGCATTGGGAGACCTTAGTACTGAGCTTCTACCCCACGACTTAGCTACAAGTGTTCCGACCGGCTGAAACTGCCGCCGAGAGTCAAGACCTTTCTGCCGTCGTCTAGGCGGGTAGCCCTCTGGCTACCCTCTTTCTGTTGGACGCTAAAAGTTTTCCTATCCTATCGATGGGAGAGACACGCAAAGTCGAATGTGTGATGTGCAATGTCAGTGCACGTTAAAGATCCACTTGTGGTCAATATTATTCCGCAGCCCTCCAATCGGCACCTCTTTTTTTTCTTTCTCCTTTGACTTCCACCTTTATCCCTTCCCCTACGGCGCGGTTCCGGTGTCTGCCGAGATGTGAGAGAGAGATACTGCGCCATTTACTTTCGCCAAAATCCAATTTTCAGTTACAAATTTTCTCTGACAGAGTCCATTCCTAAACCGGGAAAAAGACTCGAGATTGGGAACCTCCGCCCAATTTCGCGAACGTCATGTCTAGGAAAGGTCATTGAGCACGTTGTCTTAAGCATGTTCCAAATGCACGCTTAAAGTTCACTAAAGAGGAATCTGAACTCGTCTTTCTACCATGCAAACTCTATCTACACGTTCCGAGCATTCTTAGAAACATCGAATTATTGTCCTGTGTGGCCCATTGCCCTAATTAAAAGGGATTAAACATCCCGGCACTGCCACGTTTTGAACTCAACGCGGTAGGTAGGAGTCAACCAACGCGTCAGCCAGTCTCGTGGCGGCTTGCCGCTCTGCCATTGGCAGAGTGATCCGTAAATCAGAGTCCACGTTTATTTTTATTCCCGTGGGCCTAATTTGCGCCTATATTTTCTGTGACTGGAACTGCATATTCACAGAAATTTAAAAAACAAAAAAGCGAAAGAGAAGCCGCCACTGGACTGGCTGAAAGGCACACCACCGGTTGGTTGACTCCGCCTACCTACCACGTTGAGTTCAAATAAAGGCGGGAGCCGGGACGTTTAATTCTATTTAATTATCGGAACCGGCCACACAGGACAATAATTCGAAGTTTCTAAGAATGACCGGAGCATGCAGATAAAGTTCTCGCGGTATAAAGACGAGTTCAGATTCCTCTTTAGTGCACCTTTAAGTGGAACAGAAGTTTCTCTCGTCCGTGACTGGATTTCGAGCAGGTCTCTCGAGTGAGGACATTATGTGGCAGATACAGCAAGACATTCTTCATCCAAAGCGCATTAGAGACACACATAGCAGCCTGGGACTCGATGTGAGTAAAGCCTGCGACATGTTCTAGACGACGATGGCTTTGAGCAAAGGAAGGGCGCATAACTTCCTCCATGGGTATGCGGACGCTTCATTAGTGCTTTGTTACATGTGGCCGTGGAGAGACCGAGATGTTGCCAGAATGTATTAGTGCTGACAGCCTTGTGGCAATCCCTCGCGATCAATAACTGCATGCCACCTCCCAGGGTGGCAGGGAGGGCGCGCTACCTATCGAGTGTGCGGAGCGCACTCAAAGCACGCTTTTGCAGCGCGGCGGCTGCGTCTCCCCTTGGCTCCATGTCTGCCTGCCTTGATTTCTGGCTAGCTGGCCTTCACTGGAAGGTCTGCTTCAGTGCACGCCACGGCGCTTGCTTGAAAGGAATTTCTCGGAGCAGGGTTCCCGGGTTCGAACCCGACCGCGGCGGCTGCGTTTTTATGGAGGAAAAACGCTAAGGCGCCCTTGTGCTGTGCGATGTCAGTGTACGTTAAAGATCCCCAGGTGGTCGAAATTATTCCGGAGCCCTCCAATACGGCACCCCTTTCTTCTTTTCTTCTTTCACTCTCTCCTTTACCCCTTACCTTATGGCGCGGTTCAGGTGTCCAACAATATATGAGACAGATACTGCTTTATTGCCTTTCCCCCAAAACAATTATTATTATTATTATTAGGGCGCTCGGCTACTGATCCGGAGAACCCGGGTCCGAACCCGACCGCGGCGACCGCGTTTCGACGGAGGCGAAACGCTAAGGCGCCCGTGTGCTGTGCGATGTCAGTGCACGTTAAAGATCCCCTGGTGGTCGAAGTTACTCCGGGGCCCTCCACTACGGCACCTCTTTCTTCTTTTCTTCTTTCACTCCCTCCTTTATCCCTTCCGTAACGGCGCGGTTCAGGTGTCCAACGATACATGAGACAGATACTGCGTCATTTCCTTTGCCCCAAAACCAATTACTATTATTAGTTGGACACCAACCCCACGCCATGTACATGAAAGCGAGATAGAGGCCTACACTGACCGACGGAGCCGGTAGTGCACCTATCCTTTCCTGAAAATGAACGGCCTTTTATTTATTTATTTATTTATTTATTTAGAACATACTGCAGGCCTACAGTAGGCCCAAGCAGGAGGGGCGAGTACATAATATATGCAAAAAAGAACAGGTTTAGCAAAATTGAAAAAATGTTAAATACAAGTTGTAACACAAAATACAGCAATAAATACAAGGCTCAGATGCAAAATACAAAAAGTGAACGCAGAAACGGCTCTCAAATTAAATGCTGTGAAGAAAACATTGAGTCAAAAGAATCAGCTCTGGTTAAGAGATCTGGCGAACACCTGTTCCACTCCTCAATGGTGCGTGGAAAAAATGAGTATTTAAAGGCGTTAATCCTAGCACTGTAAGGGGTTAATGATTGTGTATGATGACTTCGTGTTTGGCGCGTAGTGTTAGGTTTAAGGAAAGGGTCTGCATTCATAGACAGTTTATGGTTTTTTAGTAAGAAAAGTAGTTTCAGTCTGAATTTTCCGGCACAGCTGTAAAGTTTCAATACCGTGAGTTTGCATGAGGGTCGTTGGTGAGTCAGTTACACGATACTTTGAAAAAATAAAACGGACGGCTTTGCGTTGAATCATTTCAAGGGCCTCGATGTTACGTTTAGTGTAGAGATCCCAGACGGTGCACGCATATTCTTGTGATGGCCTTATTATTGAAAAGTAGGTTACTTTTTTAAGTTCAGGTGGGGCAAGTTTTAGTTTATGTCTAAGAAAGCAGAGTTTACGAAAGGCTGAGGAGCATACGTTTGATACATGTTTATTACAGATAAGGTTTTTCGTTATTGTAACTCCTAGATACTTGTACTCGCTGACTTCGGTCAGAAGGTGAGATGAAATATTGTAAGGAAATGAGAAGGAAGCCTTTTTGTTAGTTATCGTCATGTATACTGTTTTCTCTAAATTTAGCTTCATGTCCCATTTATTACACCATGTATGTATGTTCTGAAGATTGGAGTTTAGTAAAACTTGATCATCTTGGCAAGTAATTTGGTGAAATAAAACGCAGTCATCTGCAAATAATCTAATTTGAACAGGGGTAGTTATAACGTTAGTAATGTCATTGATATATATCAAAAAGAGGAGAGGTCCGAGGACGCTTCCCTGTGGGACGCCTGATGTGACCTGCAGGTGGTTTGAATAGCAATCATCAATACAAACAAATTGTGTGCGGTGAGAAAGGTATGAGTAAATCCAACGAATTATGAAATTAGGAAGAATAATAAGTTCAAGTTTGTAAATTAGTTTGGCATGAGAAATAACATCAAAGGCTTTGCTGAAGTCTAAAAAAATAACATCCATTTGACCAGCGCTATTTAGTATACTTGCAAAAGTATGAATGACAGAAGTTAGCTGAGTGACAGTGGAAAAGCCTTTTCGAAACCCGTGCTGATGGGGGGTAAGTACCTTGTTATCGTTTAGAAATGTAGTTATGTAGTTAGCTATGATATGCTCAGCAAATTTGCAACATGTGGAAGTTATTGATATGGGACGATAATTAGCAATCAAGGCAGGATCACCTTTTTTCAGCACGGGCACAATCCGCGCTTTCCTCCAGTCGGAAGGAATGTTTCCTGTTTCAAATGATTTGCGCAAAATTACAACCAGGAACTCTGTGATGACTTCTGCATAACGGCGCAAAAAATATTTGGTATCCCGTCAGGTCCAGCGGACGCTTTAGTTTTGAGGGTTAGTAGCATGGAGAATATGCCAGATGAAGAAACAATGTCGGGGGTCGTGTTGGGAGACATGGTACTGGGTTGAACAAATAAACCACGTTGGCAAAACACACTCTGAAAATACTTATTGAATGCCTCAGAGATTTGCGATTTATCAGCAAGCTGGACACCTTGACATGAAATGCGCGTAATTGTTTTTTCTTTTTCGATAAAAATTTCCAGAACTTATGTGGTGAGTCACGAAGAAAATTTGGCAGGCTATACTGAAAGTAATTTTGTTTAGCCTGGCGCAAAGCGCTTGTGAAGTTAGCCTGATGTATTTTAACTATATTTCGACAGGCACCCCCACGCTTCAGACGTTTGATTTTTCTTTTCAAATGTATTATTTCTCGCGTGATCCAAGGAGCTTTTTTACATGTTTTCTTTGTTCTATTAGGAATGTAGTTATCAATGCAGCACATACAGATTTCTTTAAATTTATTCCAGAGTTCATCAACATTAGTTCCTCGAAACATGTCAAGGTGTAAGCTGAAGTAGTCTAACACACTTTCATCATTAGCTCTGGAGAAGTTTTTCACGTAAATAATTTTTTCAGGTTCACTGTCGACATTTTGTTGAATGGGACCAGTAAAAACCACCATGCAATGATCAGATAACCCAGTTCCAACTGAAACAGTAAAACGTTCTGTTTCTTGGCTGAGAAAGACGAGGTCGAGAATAGATGCAGCTTCACCGTGTATGCGCGTTGGGTGCTTAACTCCCTGTTGCAAATTATGAATAAGCGTAATATCACACATGTATGAAGCATTTATGTCATTGTTTGTACTAGGGAAGGGACTATTCCAGTCAATATTTGGGAGATTAAAATCACCGACAAGATATATTTTATCACGGCGAAATTTAGACATGTGATCGGCCAGATCACATAAATATTGACGTGGTGAATCAGATGGTCTGTATACAGCAAAAAGCACAAACGATCTACCCCCGTACGGCAGTTTTAAGGTCACACTTTCATGGTTAGCTATTTGCTGCAACCTGTGTGCCTCTGTGTTTTGATTCACCAGGACCGCAACTCCCCCTCCACGTGTTGCTCTATCACGGCGAAAAACTTGGTAAGAGCGGGGGAAAACAGTTTCATCATCAATATCATCTCTCAGCCAAGTCTCGGTTATAACTACGGCGTGTGGATTGTGAATCAACAAGATAGCCTCCAAAGCCTCCGATTTATTTACAATACTACTTGCATTTATATTAAGTAAGCGAAATTCCTTAACACGAGGTTGCGAAAGTCAGTCTTTGCTTTGATAACTGTTTTTATAATCGAGTTGAACTCTGCTGTTATCGCTGTCATCCCAGGTGTACAGCATTTTTTCAATTCGCAGCTTGTCATTTATCACGGTAACTTTTTTTCCTTCATTCCTGTCTGTTTTTGCGCTGTCCCACAGTAGTTTACGCTTCCTAAGTGTGTTTCGTGAATAATCGTTCTGTATTGAAATATTACTGCCTTTCAGTTTCTTGCAGTTTTTAAAGAGTTCTTGCTTTTCGTTATTGTCCTGGAAGAACACAATTCCAGGGCGGTTTGTTGCCTTTTTGCCCAGCCTGTGTATTCTGCCCACAGAACTGCAAGATACGTTAAGCTTTTCTGCAAAAACTTCAGTTAGAACCTTCTTCTTCAAGTCAGCCTCAGATTCCCCGGGTTCCTCTTTTACTCCAAAAACAATAAGGTTTGAGCGGCGGCTCCTGTCTTCTAATTCAGTTATTTTCGCCTGGAGTTCATATATTGTTTGTTCTAGAGTGTCAATCCTGTTTGCCTGCTTCTCCAAGGCTGTAAACCTTAGTCTCATCTCATTCATGAGTTTTTCCATATTGCTCTGTTGCTCTCTCAAAGCAGTCACTTCAGTGGCTAGGCCTTTTGCCCTTTAAGTAATTCTTTCAGCATTTCACTAGTATCCGGACCGGCATTAGTTTCAACGTCTCCACATAGGAGCAGTTTGCACATACAAAAAGCATTGTAGGCAATTTCAACGAACTGCTGTGGGCACGGCAGGACCAGAAGACAGCGGCAATCACTTTTAACAGAACAGTAATCGGTACCAACCTGCAGAAGGCAGAAGAGAAGCTTGTGAGACCACATGCCTACGCTGGTTCCGCCGCGCCCACTGAAGACAAATTCCTGTTGACGTTCTTTTAAAGGCGATTCGGACAAGGTCACGTGGTGGCTAGGTGGCGTTCCAGGCTTGATGTCACGCGGGAATGGACAATCAAAAGGAAGAGGCTCCAAAGGTGACGGTGCAGCCAGAGAACACGTGTCGATTGCTGATCCATTTACTGCAATCGTTGATGCTGTAGAACTGGGCAAGAAAACCTGCAGAAGGCAGAAGAGAAGCTTGTGAGACCACATGCCTACGCTGGTTCCGCCGCGCCCACTGAAGACAAATTCCTGTTGACTTTCTTTTAAAGGCGATTCGGACAAGGTCACGTGGTGGCTAGGTGGCGCTCCAGGCTTGATGTCATGCGGGAATGGACAATCAAAAGGAAGAGGCTCCAAAGGTGACGGTGCAGCCAGAGAACACGTGTCGATTGCTGATCCATTTATTGCAATCGTTGATGCGGTAGAACTGGGCAAGAAAACCTGCAGAAGGCAGAAGAGAAGCCCACACAAAGTTGTCAACGCAAAGTTGTCAACGCCAATGAACTCTACCAACGCCGTCGGCTCACTTGTCTTGGTTTTTGAGAAAAGAAAATTGGCACAGTAACCATCTCTCATATCTAGGTCGACACCCGAACCGCGCAGTACAGAAAGGGATAAGGAGGGAGGGAGGGAAAGAAGAAAGAGATAACTGAAAATTGAAAGTTGGATTTTGAGGAAAGGCGCGGCGCTGCGCTGCGCAGATGCGGAATACCTGTGGCTCGGTGCTACTAGTGGCGTATGCGCAGTAGTGACTAGGGATCGAGAGAGAGAGAGAGAGAGAGAGAGAGAGAGAGAACGAGAGAAATATCCGTGATCTTGAATAATAAATAATTGGTTTTTGGGGAAAGGAAATGGCGCAGTATCTGTCTCATCTATCGTTGGACACTTGAACCGCGCCTTAAGGGAAGGGATAAAGGAGGGAGTGAAAGAAGAAAGGAAGAACAGGTGCCGTAGTGGAGGGCTCCGGAATAATTTCGACCACCTGGGGATCTTTAACGTGCACTGATATCGCACAGCACATGGGCGCCTTAGCGTTTTTCCTCCATAAAAACGCAGCCGCCGCGGTCGGGTTCGAACCCGGGAACTCCGGATCAGTAGTCGAGTGCCCAACCACTGAGCCACCGCGGCGGGGCAATATCCGTGATCGCAAGTTCGCGGCTAGTAAGGCTTTCGCTTTAAATGAGAAGTCAGACCAGCAGACCAGCAGACTGCCAGACCAGCAATCAATGTGTACAAAAAAGGGTTCATGGGAGCATATTATACATCTGGCCGAGACATCTACTTACAAAAACCAACTGGTGGCGGACATCAATACAAGATAATAAGCTCGTGTTTAGGCACAAGCAATAGCCGAATCTAAATTCGGGACAGAAAACCGCAAATAGAGCCGGTGTTTACTTGATTACTACTGCTAGCTAATGCATTCAGCGCACAAAAAAATAGTAGTCCAGAAAGAGGCTTCTCCTCAACAAATTCAACGCATAAATGGAACCCTTGCTTGCTTTCAACGCTGATTGTGTACTGGTGGCGTTGCATCGAAGTTTTAATCAATGTCAAAATAGAATCTCAGATTTAGGCGAAACAGAGACAATATTTTCACACTTCAATTTGCTTTACCCTATCGACGAACAGCAAAAAAAAAAAAACAGCCGTATGCTGTACAACCTCTGAAAGATAGGCTGTTTGAGGAAAGGAAACGGTGCAGTAATTGCCTCATCTCGCTGGACACACCAATCGCACCGTATGGGAAAGGAGGCTAATGGTTGTAAAGAGTTGCCGTAAGGAGGAGTGGGGGGGGCTCCGGAATAATTTAGACCACCTGTGGGTCTTTAACGTGCGCGGACATCGCACAGCACACGAGCGCCTGTCGAGATTCGGCACCATCGAAACGCTGCCTCAGCCGACTGATTGATCCCGCGTACTCTGGCGCAGCACTCGAGTGCCCTTATCAATTAGAGGCCGAAGATTCGTAGACTTGACTGCAGATTTCGTCGTCACCCTCGCCTCATATTCACAGTGTAAAAGATTGTGTCTGCCTTTGACATCCTCACATTAACTTTCAGTTGTTTAGACATGTGGATTGCTGTTTAATGCCATTTGGATTAAGGAGCAACATACATATAGTGAAAATCCTCAACCAATACGTGAGAGAAATAATCCTTAGCTTATCATGCGAAGGTAGCATTCATTAATTGAAACATGCAATCTTGCAAATCGATGAACCTGAGCGCCTACAATGCATGTAGTGAAGCTAGGTGGTTCACCACGAATGAAAAGAAAGTTTTGTTAATGGAAAATTTTGCTGCCGAGCACAAGACGCGAGTTGCACGGCAAATTCACTGCTTGAGTTACTGTATTCAGCTGTTTGGAGTGTTACTCCGCTGAGGCTTACAGGCGATTCTAGGAATTGCAGTGAAGACAATGCACCCCTTTCACTCAGAAATCAGTCTGAACGTGCGATGATATTAATGAGATAAGAGAATATGAGTTTCGGTTGCCGCTCTTTTAGCCTGCCAAAAGCACTGAACAAAAGGCAGACAAAGGAAATAAAGATGCACACGGCATAATAATAATAATTGGTTATTTTTGGGAAAGGAAATGGCGCAGTATCTGTCTCATATATCGTTGGACACCTGAACCGTGCCGTGAGGGAAGGGATAAAGGAGGGAGGAAAGAAGAAAGGAAGAATAGGTGCCGTAGTGGAGGGCTCCGGAATAATTTCGACCACCTGGGGATCTTTACCGTGCACTGACATCGCACAGCACACGGGCGCCTTAGCGTTTTTCCTCCATAAAAACGCAGCCGCCGCGGTCGGGTTCGAACCCGGGAACTCCGGATCAGTAGCCGAGCGCCCTAACCACTGAGCCACCGCGGCGGGGCGCATACGGCACGCGAAATGAAATTTCCGTGAACATTCCGAGCGATAACTTCTCATGGACGTTCGGCGTGAGTGGCGCGGGCAGCATTCGAGAAGGTGCCGAAAGTGTCCCATCGTTAGCCGAGCGTTGCAGTATGGACAAATGTTCAAATTATTCCACATTTGAATTGAATTCTTCCTTAGCCATAATTGTGGTTCTCCTCAATTGAGGGATTAAACCATGCCGAATCGGAAAAAAATTCCGACTACCACGAGGGTACGAATACAATTCCACCCGTTATAATGTTCTTGGTTTTGGCGCTGGCAGTCATCATCAATTTGTTTTGTTCAAAAATTCACTGCAACGCGTCCTGTGCATTAAGGAGCGCGAATTTGGCGCTGCGCGCTGAACATACACTACAGGTAATAAAAGATTTCGAGATGGATTTCCTATACCACAGATAGAGGGATCAGCTGAACAAAAGAATTTCTGTATAGAAGAGTAGCACAGCTTGCATCAGCAAACATACCATGATCATGCAAGGTGTTCATTAAGGTAATCGTTGAAAAGTTTGAGGGATCTCACACTTTCGTTGACCAAATAAGGTGGCTGGCCTTCCAAACGGCGAAGCTTGTGCTATTCAGGAAATCTCTAGAAGTTATAATGCCGTAGGCAACAAAATGGCGTCGACAGCACTTCCACGCTCTTCTCAAGAAACTCATATCCAGCGAAGAAGTGGCTATCTGCCTAAGTGAACTGCGAACTGACGAGATAGTTTTGGAATGTCTTGCCGATTGGTTTCATACAACCATGAATTAAACCAAAGCGACATTAGCGTAAGCCTGCGATAACTGTACGAAACAACGTTCACTCTTGCAATGGCATCGAAAAAACGACGAATCGTAACTCGGCATGATTCGGCAATATCGAATATAGAACACAACATTCCTGCGGAGACGGAAACACGAGACAAAAGTTGGTTAACGCTCCAGATCTACAGTTTTAATATATGCATTATATATTATGAGTATCTATACAGTGTAAAGATACAAATAAAACAAGAAATGTGGACGGCAACAATCTTTGTTAGCACAGCGCAACTCAGTAGTCTAGCGTTCGTGAGCGCCAAACTGTACTTTGTCTGCTTTGTCTCTTTCGTCGGCACTGGCCACTGGGACATCAAAGACGTATTCTCTGTCTTATTACATTACCCCCGGTGTGAAAAGGCGCCATCCTGGCTGCCTAAGGACACGAGATAATAGCGGGGTCGTAGTAGGGATTCAGGCGGTCGAAGTGGAAAATTTCACAGCCGCGGCATCGATTATCAGGCGATGGCGTGAGGGGCTCGACGAGATAATTAACTGGAGATGTCTGCTTAACTACGCCATTGGGGCCCTGGTATTTATTCAGCAGTTTTGTAGACAGGACTGAGCTGAAGTAGGTCACAAAAAGCGAAAGGAAGGATTCAGGAAGTCGGTAGCAAAAAGATATAGATGTGGCGAGGGCACTTTTCTGTCGGTGCTGGCGAAGTTTCTCATGGTGCTGGCGAGGCGGTGCTTTCGGTGTGGTAAAGTGTGGCGAAACTGTCGAAGTTTAGTTAGGCGCTCACGAACGCTTGACTACTGAGCTGCGCTGCGCTAACGAAGACTTTGGCCGTCCACATTTATTGTTTGATTTGCGTCTTTACACTTGTGGAGGGGCGGGGTAGAGGCTTGTGAGTCAGTGACAGTTTAGGGGTGGCCGGCGGCTGAGGGAAGACGGTGCAGGTGTTGCATTAGCAGGAACAACCCGTTGAGGTTGTGGCCACGCGGTTCAGCGATGCGCCACTGCCCTGCGATGGCAGGTGCTTCCAACTGCGGGCCTTGCGCGACCCTGGTTTCTCTTCCCAAGCGATCAATCATTCATTTTAACTGCCACCTGCCATGGTGGGCAGCTTGATCATTTGCAGGTGCGCAGGTTGCGATGACGCCGGAAGGTCGCGTTACCCCATCTGCCTCCTGGGTTTCTCTCTGAAGATCACCTGCCTTAGCCATTCCCGTCATTCTTCGCTCACAACGCCGGTGCCGACAACGCCAACACCGGATTTTCAGGGGAGCGGGCCTTTACCACTATCGCGTTATTAAGCGGCAGAACGCGCCCACGTAAAGCGCAAATGGGATCAGACCAGCAAATAGAATTCTACAATTAGCAGATAACCGGTGGAAGGGCCGACTTTTACAGTTCCTACGTGAGCCAAGGAGACTGAGGAAGCTGTCAAGCTGGAATAACAGAAACTAAATAGGACCTAGCTGGCGGCAGGACGTCCAGCTCTTACAATAATTTTTAGACGGACTATAGACTTCTGCCGATAAAGACTATATATTCTCTACAGACAAACCCTGGAGGACATTGTGTGGCAATACAAATCCTATATACAATCTATAGATTTACGGTCATACATAGACATAAATTATCTTTAGGAAAGCGATGTGTGCGTGCGTGCGTGCGTGCGTGTGTGTGTGTGTGTGTGTGTGTGTGTGTGTGTGTGTGTGTGTGTGTGTGTGTGTGTGTGTGTGTGTGTGTGTGTGTGTGTGTGTGTGTGTGTGTGTGTGTGTGTGTGTGTGTGTGTGTGTGTGTGTGTGTGTGTGTGTGTGTGTGTGTGTGTGTGTGTGTGTGTGTGTGTGTGTGTGTGTGTGTGTGTGTGTGTGTGTGTGTGTGTGTGTGTGTGTGTGTGTGTGTGTGTGTGTGTGTGTGTGTGTGTGTGTGTGTGTGTGTGTGTGTGTGTGTGTGTGTGTGTGTGTGTGTGTGTGTGTGTGTGTGTGTGTGTGTGTGTGTGTGTGTGTGTGTGTGTGTGAGTGGTGTGTGTGTGTGTGTGTGTGTGTGTGTGTGTGTGTGTGTGTGTGTGTGTGTGTGTGTGTGTGTGTGTGTGTGTGTGTGTGTGTGTGTGTGTGTGTGTGTGTGTGTGTGTGTGTGTGTGTGTGTGTGTGTGTGTGTGTGTGTGTGTGTGTGTGTGTGTGTCATCCAACTAGCGACTTCTACAGCTTCACCATAAAAATATTGACTAGCTGTTTGCGCATGCGTGCTTTTAAGGTTTGGTTGGCTTATTGGGGTTTAACGTCCCAAAGTGACTCGGGCTATCAGGGACGCCGCAGTGGACTCCGGAAATTTAGACCACCTGGGGCTCTTTTTTTACCCGCCGCGGAGGCTCAGTGGTTAGGGCACTCGGCTACTGATCTGGAGTTCCCGGGTTCGAACCCGACCACGGCGGCAGCGTTTTTATGCAGGCAAAACGCTAAGGCGCCTGTGTGCTGTGCGATGTCAGTGCACGTTAAAGATCCCCAGGTGGTCTAAATTATTATACCGGGGCCCTCCACTACGGCACCTCTTTCTTCCTTTTTCATTTCATTCCCTCCTTTATCCCTTCCCTTACGGCACGGTTCAGGTGTGCAACGTTATATGAGACAGATACTGCGCCATTTCCTTTCCCCAAAAACCAAATAATATATATAACTTTTTTCGCCGCCATCGAAACACAAAAGCTCCCGTTTCAAAGGGGGCGAAACGCAATGGCGTCCGTGTGTTGTGTTTTTTCAGTGCACGTTATACAGGCGACTTTTCCGTTTCGCCTCCGTCGCAATGCGGCCGCCGCGCTCGGGTTGGAACCCGGCTGCACCGGGTCAACAGACGAGCGCCTTTACAACTGAACCACCGCGACGGGTGGCGTATAGATTCCAAAGCAGCGTTTCTGCCACAGAGTTGCCTTTGCCCATGCATGCAGCGCACATTTGTCACTACCGCCACTTAGTTTAAAGCGCAACTGAGGTGTCTACTATCCCGGGGGCCAGTTATGCGCCTTTCCTTCGCTTTCGAAGATGCCGAAAAATTGAAAATTGGCGTTTTTCGCTTCTCCTACTCCACGTGTTTCTCCTGGGTTCAAGGCCATATGAAACAGACGCCGAACAAGCTACGGAAGGGAGTAGTAACGCTTTCGCTTTAAAATTGACGTGAGGTCAACCTCAACGTTCAGCGTTTCGTCTTCACTCTCGGCGAAGCCCCCACGTCAAACGCAGCCTGGTACATCGTAAGAGGCTATGCACGCCTCATCAATTCGCGTGAGTTTTGCCTTCTCTCAGTCGCGTGCAAACCAGCAACTAGCCCGCCTTTCCTTGTCACTTACCACATTAGACAACGGCTGCAAAGTCGGCTGCACCGCGGAACACATTCCCAGCAAAGTTGTAGCAAACTTCATAATGCGTGGGATAGTAGAGCCATCTTTTGCGGTTCCCAGGTACAAGTATAGTAACACGATCCGCCACCAAGTGGGGGCGGTGTTGTAACTACTTCAGTGCATGTTTCAAAAATCGGACTAAGTAGACGTTAACGCGATCCGGTAACGTTTTCCTGCTGAGGGTCATTCTGAACAAAGCATCCAGTCACTGCTAAACAAAGAATTGTGCTCTTTTCTTGCCTTTCTCAGAAATAAAATCTGCAGAGTAAGTAGAAAAGGCAATGTACTACAGTCTCCAGCAGTGACATTTCGTTCCCGG
Source organism: Amblyomma americanum (assembly GCA_030143305.2). Lineage (NCBI taxonomy): Eukaryota > Metazoa > Arthropoda > Arachnida > Ixodida > Ixodidae > Amblyomma > Amblyomma americanum. Next base: position 17,555 of record JARKHS020032746.1, on the reverse strand, counting down.
GTCAAAAGGCCATTGCATATATATAACTGTTTATTTTTTTGGGGGGGGGGGGAGGGGAAGGGAAATTGTGGTTCTCCTCAATTGAGGGATTAAACCATGCCGAATCGGAAAAAAATTCCGACTACCACGAGGGTACGAATACAATTCCGCCCGTTATAATGTTCTTGGTTTTGGCGCTGGCAGTCATCATCAATTTGTTTTGTTCAAAAATTCACTGCAACGCGTCCTGTGCATTAAGGAGCGCGAATTTGGCGCTGCGCGCTGAACATACACTACAGGTAATAAAAGATTTCGAGATGGATTTCCTATACCACAGATAGAGGGATCAGCTGAACAAAAGAATTTCTGTATAGAAGAGTAGCATAGCTTGCATCAGCAAACATACCATAATCATGCAAGGTGTTCATTAAGGTAATCGTTGAAAAGTTTGAGGGATCTCACACTTTCGTTGACCAAATAAGATGGCTGGCCTTCCAAACGGCGAAGCTTGTGCTATTCAGGAAATCTCTACAAGTTAGAACGCCGTAGGCAACAAAATGGCGTCGACAGCACTTCCACGTTCTTCTCAAGAAATTCATATCCAGCGAAGAAGTGGCTATCTGCCTAAGTGAACTGCGAACTGACGAGATAGTTTTGGAATGTCTTGCCGATTGGTTTCATACAACCATGAATTAAACCAAAGCGACATTAGCGTAAGCCTGCGATAATTGTACGAAACAACGTTCACTCTCGCAATGGCATCGAAAAAACGACGAATCGTAACTCGGCATGATTCGGCAATATCGAATATAGAACACAACATTCCAGCGGAGACGGAAACACGAGACACGAGACAGATCTACAGCGCAACTCAGTAGTCTAGCGTTCGTGAGCGCCAAACTGTACTTCGTCACTTTCGTCTTCCATCTGCTTTGTCTCTTTCGTCGGCACTGGCCACTGGGACATCAAAGACGTATTCTCTGTCTTAATTACATTACCCCCGGGGTGAAAAGGCGCCATCCTGGCTGCCTAAGGACACGAGATAATAGCGGGGTCGTAGTAGGGATTCAGGCGGTCGAAGTGGAAAATTTCACAGCCGCGGCATCGATTATCAGGCGATGGCGTGAGGGGCTCGACGAGATAATTAACTGGAGATGTCTGCTTAACTACGCCATTGGGGCCCTGGTATTTATTCAGCAGTTTTGTAGACAGGACCGAGCTGAAGTAGGTCACGAAAAGCGAAATGAAGGATTCAGGAAGTCGGTAGCAAAAAGATATAGATGTGGCGCGGGCACTTTTCTGTCGGTGCTGGCGAAGTTTCTCATGGTGCTGGCGAGGCGGTGCTTTCGGTGTGGTGAAGTGTGGCGAAACTGTCGAAGTTTAGTTAGGCGCTCACGAACGCTTGACTACTGAGCTGGGCTGCGCTAACAAAGACTTTGGCCGTGCACATTTCTTGTTTGATTTGCGTCTTTACACTTGTGGAGGGGCGGGGTAGAGGCTGGTGAGTCAGTGGCAGTGTAGGGGTGGCCGGCGGCTGAGGGAAGACGGTGCCAGGTGTTGCATAAGCAGGAACAACCGGTTGAGGTTGTGGCCACGCGGTTCAGCGATGCGCCACTGCCCTGCGATGGCAGGTGCTTCCAACTGCGGGCCTTGCGCGACCCTGGTTTCTCTTCCCAAGCGACCAATCATTCATTTTAACTGCCACCTGCCACGGTGGGCAGCTTCATCATTTGCCGGTGGGCAGGTGACGATGACGCCGCAAGGTCACGTCACCTAGGTGGCCCACCTGCCTCCTGGGTTTCTCTCTGAAGATCACCTGCCTTAGCCATTCCCGTCATTCTTCGCTCGCAACGCCGGTGCCGACAACGCCATCACCGGATTTTCAGGGGAGCGGGCCTCTAACACTATCGCGTTATTAAGCGGCAGAACGCGCCCACGTAAAGCGCAAATGGGATCAGACCAGCAAATAGAATTCTACAATTAGCAGATAACCGGTGGAAGGGCCGACTTTTACAGTTCCTACGTGAGCCAAGGAGACTGAGGAAGCTGTCAAGCTGGAATAACAGAAACTAAATAGGACCAAGCTGGCGGCTGGTCGTTCAGCTCTTACAATAATTTTTAGACGGACTATAGACTTCTGCCTATAAAGACTATATATTCTCTACAGACAAACCCTGGAGAATATTGTGTGGCAATACAAATCCTATATACAATCTATAGATTTATGGTCATACATAGACATAAAATATCTTTAGGAAAGCGATGTGTGTGTGTGTGTGTGTGTGTGTGTGTGTGTGTGTGTGTGTGTGTGTGTGTGTGTGTGTGTGTGTGTGTGTGTGTGTGTGTGTGTGTGTGTGTGTGTGTGTGTGTGTGTGTGTGTGTGTGTGTGTGTGTGTGTGTGTGTGTGTGTGTGTGTGTGTGTGTGTGTGCGTGTGTGTGTGTGTGTGTGTGTGTGTTTGTTTGGCATCCAACTAGCGACTTCTACAGCTTCACCATAAAAATATTGACTAGCTGTTTGCGCATGCGTGCTTTTAAGGTTTGGTTGGCTTATTGGGGTTTGACGTCCCAAAGTGACTCGGGCTATCAGGGACGCCGCAGTGGACTCCGGAAATTTAGACCACCTGGGGCTCTTTTTTTACCCGCCGCGGAGGCTCAGTGGTTAGGCACTCGGCTACTGATCTGGAGTTCCCGGGTTCGAACCCGACCACGGCGGCAGCGTTTTTATGCAGGCAAAACGCTAAGGCGCCCTTGTGCTGTGCGATGTCAGTGCACGTTAAAGATCCCCAGGTGGTCTAAATTATTATACCGGGGCCCTCCACTACGGCACCTCTTTCTTCCTTTTTCCTTTCATTCCCTCCTTTATCCCTTCCCTTACGGCACGGTTCAGGTGTGCAACGTTATATGAGACAGATACTGCGCCATTTCCTTTCCCCAAAAACCAAATAATATATATAACTTTTTTCGCCGCCATCGAAACACAAAAGCTCCCGTTTCAAAGGGGGCGAAACGCAATGGCGTCCGTGTGTTGTGTTTTTTCAGTGCACGTTATACAGGCGACTTATGCGTTTCGCCTGCGTCGCAATGCGGCCGCCGCGGTAGGGATCGAACCTGGCTGCACCGGGTCAACAGACGAGCGCCTTTACAACTGAACCACTGCGACGGGTGGCGTATAGATTCAAAAGCAGCGTTTCTGCCATATGCATGCCCATGCATGCCCATGCCCATGCATGCAGCGCACATTTGTCACTACCGCCACTTAGTTTAAAGCGCAACTGAGGTGTCTACTGTCCCGGGGGCCAGTTATGCGCCTTTCCTTCGCTTTCGAAGATGCCGAAAAATTGAAAATTGGCGTTTTTCGCTTCTTCTACTCCACGTGTTTCTCCTGGGTTCAAGGCCATATGAAACGGACGCCGAACAAGCTACGGAAGGGAGTAGTAACGCTTTCGCTTTAAAATTGGAGACGTGTGGTCAACCTCAACGTTCAGCGTTTCATCTTCACTCTCGGCGAAGCCCCCACGTCAAACGCAGCCTGGTACATCGTAAGAGGCTATGCACGCCTAATCAATTCGCGTGAGTTTTGCGTTCTCTCAGTCGAGTGCAAACCAGCAACTAGCCCGCCTTTCCTTGTCACTTACCACATTAAACAACGGCTGCAAAGTCGGCTGCACCGCGGAACACATTCCCAGCAAAGTTGTAGCAAACTTCATAATGCGTGGGATAGTAGAGCCATCTTTTGCGGTTCCCAGGTACAAGTATAGTAACACGACCCGCCACCAAGTTGGGGCGGTGTTGTAACTACTTCAGTGCATGTTTCAAAAATCGGACTAAGTAGACGTTAACGCGATCCGGTTACGTTTTCCTGCTGAGGGTCATTCTGAACAAAGCATCCAGTCACTGCTAAACAAAGAATTGTGCACTTTTTTTGCCTTTCTCAGAAATAAAATCTGCAGAGTAAGTAGAAAAGGCAATGTACTACAGTCTCCAACAGTGACATTTCGTTCCCGGGTCAAAGGGGAAGGGAAATGGCGCAGTATCTGTCTCCTATATCCTTGGACACCTGAACCGCGCCCTAAGGTGTTGATCATGGGCCTATTAATTATTTATTTATTCATACTGTTAACCCTCATTTCAGGGAACGAGAGCGAGGGAATACAAATAATTCTAACAAAACACTAATACGTACCAAAATTCACACCTGGTACCTGATTTAATATCTGCAGCGGGTCCCTGGACCTAATATAGTAAACTTATTTTTTCATAATGGCGGAGTGCTTGGCTTGAAGCACTCTGGCACGGGTGGGCCCGCTATTCCACTGTCTCCGGGATCTGCGCAGGCCATATTAGCGCGGCGCGTCTTTTCTTTCGCTCTTTACTCTCCTATACTTTCCTTTCTTTCCTATCCTGCCCTATCCTTTGCTCCTATCCTACTTTAAGCACGCGGCAGCGAGCATGGCTCGGCTTGAGCCAGTAGGCAGGCCCGTGCTCTTTCCTTTTTCTTCTTCCTCTCAGAAACATCAATCAGTCAGTCGCCGTAAGGGAAGGGTTAAAGGAGAGAGTGAAAGAAGAAAGGAAGAAAGAGGTGCTATAGTGGGGGGCTCCGGTATAATTTTGACCACCTGGGGACATCTCTTATTTTGTATCCTACCTTGGAATCTATTATTTACTTATTTTTTCATGCTGTTAACCCTCATTTCAGCGCCACGAGATTGAGGGAATACAAATGATTCGAACAAAACACTAATGCATATCAAAACTGCAAACCCAAGAAATAACGACGAGCCCTCCGAGTTAAAGCAATCCAAATGCAACATTCAAATGGTGTTACGCTCGAACTAATCATGCTAAACTCAAAAGGAAATGCACACACATATTAGAATATGGCACGCAGGCAACGACAGAGTAGCGTTGATTAAAATATTTGTCAAAACTTGCTTAAAAGGCTGCTATAGGCTCCCACGTATAACATAAAGAGGCCGTTGATTCCACAGCTGTATCACATCAGGAAGAAAGCAACAGCGGAAGATGCTAGTGCGTGCGAAGCAAGGACGTATCGTGAGATCATGATTTAATCTGGCACCGAATTCAGCCGGAGAATGCAAGTGCATGTTCCAATTTATCTTTATTCCTCATTCAGTGTTTGGTACATTACGTTAACTATCGTTTGATGAATATTATCTGACAGCATGTTTTACAAAAACCTTTTAAGGCTATTTCCGGTGCTCCTATCAAACCGCTCTTCTGTCTGTAAACCCCGTGCAAAGCGCCGAGTTACATGGCAGCGGATTTAACACGCTGAGTGCAGTCTTTTTTATAAGGAGCTTTCGCTTTCTCTCTTTCCCTGTGCTCATCTCGCCTTATGAGACGGGAATTAGGTTGAGGTTGAGGTGCTGAATGCTACAGGTGGGGTTAGCCTTGCTTTATCTGCCGGCAATTGCTCCACCGCAGCGTCCCTTCGATAATAACAATGCCGCATCTATACCGCTAAGCGCACAGTCTCTTATAATAGCACACATTCTCTACCGCAGTCACTATCTATGCACACAATCAATTCACACAGTTCACATCACAGTCCACTCCAGAAGTCACCATCTATGCACATATTCAGTCACAGTAGAACATAGGCCATTGTAGTGCCACACTCCATACACACATTCACTCACAGTATAAAGTAGTCCACTCCGGAAGGCACCATCTACGCACACATTCAATCACAGTAGGCCATAGTCCGTCCCTGCTGTCACCATTTGAAAACAAGATCCGTGTTCTGCAGAAATGTTAAAAGATGGCGTGGGGCCTCCCTTCTGCACGTCTGGTTTACACTCGGGTAGACAATGTCCTGCACTGTGCTGTGACGGGTTATTGTCTTCTTGAAGGAAGCGAACATCACATGCCTTTCCGCGTTGTACTCTGGGCAGTACATAATGTATTGTTCGATATCCCCGCACACACCACATAAAGAGCAGAGCGGAGACAATGCTATGCCGGTCTTATGCATCCATGCAGGAGTGCGAGCAGAGGCCGTGCGATTCGATGTAGAAGGGTCGCCTGAGATCCCAGTCCCTTGGTCACACATGGCTTGTGGGACGCACTCCACGGGGTACTGAAGTGATCGAGCACCGTTTTCCTGCAGAGACTTTTCCCATCTTGAGGTACTTTTTTGATGGAATCCTTGAGAGAGCTTTATGGGCGAGACTGTCTGCCACCTCATTACCGTTTACTCCTATTTGAGAGGGCACCCACTGGAAATGTAGAGTAAAGCCTCTGCTGTGCAGATTCTGCACCAAGCGCAGAGAGCTTAGAGACAAGGCGTCAGTAGGAAATCCGCGCTCTAACCTCTGAAGGGCAGATTTTGAATCAGATAGGATGACAACAGGTTAATCCGGACAAGACCCTAACTTTCGTAAAGCCGCCTCAATAGCAACACTTTCAGCCATTGTGGAGGATACGACAGCTGTACAGCGTACGGACCACTTACAGTCCAAAGAAGGAATGTAAAAAGCCGCTGCGCAATCATGTTTGACCTTCTCCACAGAACCATCCGTGAAAATTTGAAGATGGCACGCATACTCTGTTTCCAAGTATTCCAGTACAAGCGAACGCGTTGCTGCCAAAGGAGAGCTGCGCTTTGCGCTCACATGTGGAATTGTGACCTTACAGTCGAAGGTCGGAAAAGACCAGGGGGGTTTCAACCGTTTCATTTGCCTTCGGACATTAATGCCTACAGAACTAAGAGTATTGAGTGCCAAGTAAGCATTCGACTCATATCTCTTGCAGAGCCGCTGGAGAAGGGATAGCCCAGCTACCGTCTCTCCTAAGCAGTCAAGATGCATTAATAGTCTCAGAAGCGATAAGGCTAAGAGGTTTCGATAGGGACTCATGAAGTACTGCCTTATTCGCAGCTGCCTGGGGAACTCCAATGGCTCTTCTTAGGCCCTTTCTGTGACAACTTCGACACGCGCAAGTTGTGATGCCGAGGGGGAAATTAAAGGTAATTGATACATTATCCGGCTGACCACCAGCGCTTCATGATGTTTGACCATTGAAGAAGGATGGTTTCCCAATTGCTCACGTGCAATTCTACGGATCACATTGAGACGAGAAGATATAGACGAAACAATCGCGTCTACAGCTTTTCGCCACTGCCGACGGGTGTCAATAATGCCGCCCAGGAAACGCGCGCGGTTGAATTGACGGATGCAAGAGTGACCGAGGTCTATCTTCAACCGCGCTTGACGTCTTCCTACACCTGGAAACAGAATAAAGCCGGATTTGTCCACTGACAGAGATAACCCCACACCTTGAAGTTAAGCCTGTGCCGAAAGTATAGCCTGTCGAGCTATCAGGGCTAATGCCTTGTGTTGGTAGCCAGTAATCCAATTACAGATGTCGTCAGCATAAAGTGACATACGCACTTGCCTGCAACTTTTTTCAACGAATCGGGTAGGCCTGCCATTACGGCGTTAAAGAGCGTGGGGGAAAGAACACTTCGTTTAGGCACACCTCGTGATTGGACCCTTTCGGTGCTTAACGTACTCCCTAACCGTACACGAGCCGCGCGATCACTTATAAACTTGTAAATGAATCTTAACATAAGGCCCTGTATGCCCATGCCTTGCAAACTGTTTAGAATTGAGCTCTGAAGCACGCTGTCGTAAGCTTTCGCAACATCAAGAAAAATTGCTAAGTGTTGTATCGTAGTAATGATAATTAGCAATGAAACAGTACACGTAGCATACGGTCGAGCCGATCTGTATTCTCCTACTTCGTCGTCTTCTCTCCACATGCGCGCGAGTGCGTGCAGTGCACTTGCCACACTTCATCTTTATCACATTTCCGCCGCACTTAAAAAAAACAAAATGTCTAGCGGATGTCAAAGCCTTTGAACCATGCGGGCCGCTTCTTTTTGCGAGTACTTCGGCGAGGCGGCGCAGGAGGTGAAGCCGCAGTTGCCGCTGTGGATTTACTACACGAGGGTTGAGGAGCGGCTGCCGATTCCGGAGCGGGCGGAACGGCTGGCATCATATGGATTGAAGGCGCGTCCGAAGAAGGACCCTGGACCACGGTTCCGGACTGTGGACTGGGCGGCGGCATTCGGTTGCCGTCGATAGGCGGCGAAATATCAGCGAAAAGGGCCGCTGGAGCTGGAACTTCTGGGCGAACCTCAGAAAACTTGGACGAGTGCCACACTCGCCCATCATCCAGCAGATAAGATGCAGGTCCACGCTGCTCCACAACCTTCCGTGGCTCCGAAAACCGAGCTGACAGTTTGCCTCGCACATTTGCTTTGCGGACGCGCACGTACTGGACAATCTGAAAGTCACGACACTGGGCGCCACTCCGCTGGTCCGCATAAAGCTTGTATTGCGCTTGTTTCTCGTCAAGCCTCTGCCGCAAAAGCTTAAGCGCTTTTGTCGGATCCATTGAGAAGGACTGATCCGGCAGTCCTACGACGTTAAGTCTTGTGCGGGGCAACCGGCCATGAAGTAGGACAGCTGATGCAATTCCTGTCGTGGCATGGGGCGTACAGCGGTAGACACCGAGGTAGTCCACAATCGCTGTACGTAGGTCGCGTCGCTCGCACAGAGCTAGCTTAATGTAGGACTTAAGCACTCGATTGAATCGTTCAACGAGTCCATTAGCTTGGGGATGGTACACTGAAGAGTAGCAATGGCGTATCCCCCGTTCGCGGATGAACGTTTGCATGGCCATCGATGAAAATTGAGGTCCGTGGTCAGAGACAATCTCTTGAGGGTAACCCTCACGAGCGAAGAGGCCAAGCAGGAATTCTTGAACGGTTTGCGTTGTGATGGCATCAGCGAAGACAACTTCTGGCCACTTACTGTAATATTCCATGAGAGTAATCGCGAAGCGGCAGCCACTGGGAGCTTGGTCGAAAGGCCCCACGATATAAATGGCAACCTTATCCCAAGGTTTCTCTGGGAAGGCGACAGGTTGCAGAGGATCTGCCACCGGACGAGCCGATTTGTCACAATACTGGCACACGACGCATGTCCGTACCCTTTCTTCGACGTGCTCGTCCATTCGCGGCCACCAGTAGAGCTCTCGCAGTCGACTTTTCGTGCGGCTGATCCCGGGGTGTGACTCGTGCGCGATGTCCATGAGGCGTCGTCGCAAACTTTCGGGAACGACGAGCCTGTCACCTCGGTACACGACGCCTTGCACGACGGACAGCTCCGAGCGCAGGAGATAGTATGGCCTAAGGTTCTCCAGTAGGGATTTCTTGCCCGGCCATGTCCCCGATGTAAACTGAATGGCTTGAGCAACTGCCGCGTCGCTGATGGTTGCCTCTTGAAGCTCTTGTAGAGTCACGGCTAGCGATAGCAGGCAGACGAAGTCGTCGTCACTGGCGTCGAACTCACTGGGCTCACTGCACGATGTGGTCGGTAAGGGAAGGCGAGACAGAGCATCCGCAACAGAGTTGTCATTGCCTTTGCGGTACTCTACAGTGTAGTTGTAGCACAACAGGCGAGCCGACCAACGTGAAATTCGCAACGGCCGATGACCCGTTCCTTTCGTCGACAGCAAAATGACAAGTGCACTGTGGTCGGTGCGTAGAACAAAAGGCCGGCCCCACAAATACACGTGCCACCGTTCGCACGCCCAAACGCAAGCTAGGGCCTCACGTTCACCAACAGAGTACTTTCTTTCTTGGGGTGTCAAGGTACGGGAGGCAAACGCAACAGTTTGCAGGGAATGGCCGTTGTCTTACTGAAGCACTGCCCCAAGGCCATATCCGGAAGCGTCAGTCGTTACGACCACGGGAAGGGCAGGATCAAAAAAAATGCAACACGTCACATGACGTCAACATGGACTTCAGTAGTTTGAAGCTTGAATCCGCAGCAGCAGTCCAAGTGAAGGCGGAGTCGCTGCCTCGAAGTAGGGCGCGCATAGGCTCAACGATGTCGGAGTAATGCGGGATAAACTTGGAGTAGAAACCCGCAAGTCCAAGGAGGGAGCGAAGCTCGCTCATGTTAGATAGAGTCGGAGCCTTCGTAATCGCCTCGATGGCAGAAGAAAGCGGAAACAGTCCTTCACCGCTGACAACGTGCCCCAAGAATGTGAGCTTCGGAACATCGAAGACACATTTGTAGTTGAGCTTGAGTCCGGCTTGGGACAGGCGCTCGAGAACAGAACGAAGATTAGTCAGGTGCTCCTGTCGGGAGGTGCCATGGACTATGATGTCGTCGATGTAGAAGAGGACACCTGTGCACCCTTTTAAATTTAAGTGCATCATCTTCTGAAAAACCGAAGGCGCCGAAGCAAGGCCGAAACACACTCGTTTGAAGCGGAAGAGGCCATCATGGGTAATGAATGTGGTCAATTTCCGACTCTCAGGGCTAAGTGGTACTTGATGGTAAGCCGAGGCAAGGTCCAACTTCGAAAAACGCTGTGACCCGATCAAGCTATGTAGAAGTTCTTCCGTTTGAGGCAAAGGAAAACTGTCGACCACAATAGCCTTGTTCGGCTCACGCAAATCGACGCACATTCGGATGGAGCCATCTTTTTTCCGAGCCACGACTATGGGTGAAATTCACTTGGAAGCTTCGACCCGTTCAATGATGTCTTGAGCTTCAAGCTTCTGGAGTTCCTCGGACACCTGCTGACGAATGGCAAACGGCAGCCTTCGGAGCTTGCAAGCAACAGGAGAAACGGAATCCTGCACGCTGACCTTCTGCACGTAGCCACGAGCAACTCCGAGTTCCTTGGAGAAGAGATGTTCGAAGTGTGGACGTAGCTCTGGAGGTAACAGAGGCGTATCAGGTGTCATGGAAAGACATTCCAACGATGCACCTTTGATCTTCATTTGTAGAGCGGCAATGGAATCCAGGCCCAGCAGCGTTGTGCCTCCCGAGACAACGTACAACAGGATGCAGGCGGTACGGTCGTGGAACTTTGCTGTGGCAACAAAACACCCTTGGACTATAATCCGAGACTTAGAATAGTCCAATAGTTGAACTGCAGTTGATTTAAGCGGGAAACATTTAGCGAAGAATCGGTGGTATAGATCTTCAGAAATAATTGACACAGATGAGCCGGTGTCAATCAGGAAGTGGATGAACTTTCCTTCAATCAAGACTGAGGCAAAAATATCGTTTTTTTGACTTTCAACACTGAGAATAGACGCACTGCTGGAGCCATCCGGCATCGACGATGTGTCAGCAGTATCTGCAACTTGCTGAACTTGAACAGGACGGTCGGACTACTTGCAGAGAGAGTCGAAATGGCCCACCTTGCCGACCGACGACACTTGCGGTTGCGGGCTCGGCATGCAGGGTTGTTCGCTAGGTGAGTTGTAGAACCGCAGCGGTAGCACATGCGCTCTGGTATTGCAGCAGCAGGTTGTGATGGTTGACTTTGGCACTTGCAGCAATGGGCCTGAGGTGGTGTTTGTCTCGATCCGCGCTGGCATCTCACACGATGTACTGGAGCGTCCTCCTCAGCCAATTCCCTGGCTTCCCGGGAAGCTTGCTCACACTGTCGAGCAAGGAGCATGGCGCGCGACAGAGTCAAGGAGGAGCCTTCCATGAGTAGGCGCTCACGCAGATGGCAACTCGAGGTCTTCTCCACCAGCTGGTCCCTGATCATATCGTCCGCCATGGTCCCAAACCCGCAGTCGCCGACAAGGCTGCGAAGGACAGCGACGTACTCATCGGTTGTCTCTCCTGGAGCCTGAACTCGACGGCGAAAGCGATGACGTGCGACGATTACATTCACGGACGATTTGTAATGCTCCGACAGGATGGATATCGCCGCATCAAATTCGTCAAGGCGGGGCGCCTCGTCACCGGAGTGCGAAGCCGCAGCTGTAGGCGCTGGAGTGGACGACGGCGGCGCCAATGTATAAAAAATGCGCTGACCTTCCAGTCCGAGGCAATTCAGCAGGATGGCCTTCCGCCTGTCCGCGCCCAAAGTAGAGGCACCAGAGGCCAGCATGTAATTCCGGAACGCCAGCTCCCATTGCTCCCATGGAAGGGCAGGACGACCAGGAGTCGGCAGGAAGGGTGGTGGTGGCTGAAGCCCAGAAAAGCTCATGACGGATGGTGAGCAGGCCACGTGAAGGTCCCGAATCAAAACAGCATCCTCGTCGCCAAAATATGTTGTATCGTAGTAATGATAATTAGCAATGAAACAGTACACGTAGCATACGGTCCAGCCGATCTGTATTCTCCTACTTCGTAGTCTTCTCTCCCCATGCGCACGAGTGCGTGCAGCGCACTTGCCACATTTCATCAATATCACACTAAGGCGGAAAGGCCGAAAGCTCTCTGGTGTTCAATGTGACTGCTCAAGTCTAAGACACTATCTTGGCCACTAAGACCTCGGCGGAATCCTGACATACATGATGGCAGTGCCTTGCTGTCCTCAAGCCACCATGATAAGCGTTCATTTACCAGCTTCTCCATCAACTTAGCTACACAGGAGGTCAATGACACAGGGCGATACGAGGCAAGGTTTGTCATGTCTTTGCCAGGCTTCAGTACTGGAACTACATGTGCCACCTTCCATGAAGGAGGAATATCGCCAGTCTCCCAAACTCGATTGATGAAGTTGAGCTCATTTCTGAGTTGCAAGGGCAGATTATTCAGCATTTGATTGGTGATGCCGTCGGGACCTGGTGAACACCGGCGCCGCAGGCCACTGAGCGCAGTCTGAAGCTCACGAAACGTGAACGGGGCGTCCATGATAGACCTGGAGGAAGCAGGTGGTGTATGTATATCTATTCCAGAATCAGCGCCTACGAGTGCGTCTGCACATTCCTCTGCCAAGCACGCAATAGGTTTTACTTGCGTATTGCAAGAGCTTCAAAGGCTTCGAAGGGCGAGATTCTCCAGCAAGGCTGCCAATAACTCGCCATATTCTCGTTATCGGTGAGAACACAGTCAAACTAGCACAGAATTAGGCCCATTGCGACCTGTACAGCTTGTTCGTGTGCCGTCTAATAGCAGAATTCAGCCTATTAAAGGTCGTCTTCAGTTGCCTGTCGTCCTTCTTCCGCCCGAGTTGGCGCTACGCCCTTCTCGCTGCGCAAAGGTTCATGATTTTTAAATCCGGGGCCGGGAAATGATCAGGTAACTTGACCGCCGTAGTTGCTGCTAGCTTAATAGAAATCATTTTGTCAACAACATCCCCAGAAACACGTTCTAGGTGCTTTCTGTACTTGTCCCAGGGACCACGTTGCTAATTTTAGGACCATGCATACGAAAGTCGGCAGCAAACCCAAAAATTGGATAGTGATCACTTCCCATGCGGTCAGGCGCTGTTGACCAACTCACGCGGACGTCATGTGAATGCAGTGTCAGGTCTATAGCTGTCGCTGAGGCTGGAGGCCGGAAAAAGTAGGGCCTTCTTCATTGGCAACACACAGGTCCAAACTGTCAATAACCTCTACAAGTTTGCGTCCACGGGAATCCGTGTTCCTGTCACTCCAAACGGCATGATGGGCATTTAAATCACTGCAGATGATTCTAGGGGCTGGGCAGCGGTCGCAGATCTGCTGTAGAAACGAATCTAATGCTACCTTTTTCCGCGGAGACATGTACACGGATGCAATAGAAAGGGTTCGAGAGCCGAGCTGTATTCTCACAGCCGCTACCTCAATGTCATCTGTGCAAGGATCGGAAACGCTTAGAGGAACATGTGGAATTTCTCTTCTTATGTAAAACGCAGCACTTCCAGCAGGAACTGACTTTATGCTGCAGTTTTTATGGGCGACATATCCAGTGAAACATCTCCCGCTTGGCAGGCCAGCCTCTAACAGGGCCAATACTGGAACACAAGTCTCTTTCAAGAATAGTTTGAGTTCAGCTAACCGACCTAAAATCCCAGCGCAGTTCCACGGCAATATAAACGGCACTTTTCGGTGCATGTGAGATCCACGAGGTTTAGCCCCATCCATTTTAGTTCGCAAGGAAGTTTGCTGCGAAGGTGGAAATTAGGGACTCAAAAGAAAGCACCAGCTGTAGGAAGTTCTTCAGGTTACCAGGCGCCATCGCTGGAACAGGTGAACGCAAAGCCCCAAATAAAACATGAAGAAGGTCAGACATACCTTGATTTTTGAGCTCCTTATTTTACGCAACGCACTCACTTACAACATCGACAAAAGATGCCGACGGGGACACACTCTTGGCCGCAGTAGCTGGTTTTTTTCTCACTTGTGCATACGAGGGTCCCCCTTGCCATGGAGTCTGGCTGTGATCCGGCAGCTCAGGAACATGGACACTTTTTGCTGGAGGTCGAACAGTCGACTCGCGCGCACTGGGCCTTGGCGTCTTGCTGGACTCAGGTCTCTTAGGGACATTGTTGGGCAACGCAACAACATCAGACTCCAATACTGGGAACTCGTCTAATCCTGGGACTGGCGTCTCAGTCGGTGGGGCTTTTGGACCAGCAATAAAGGACATCCGATGGTGCAGAGCGCTCACACGAAAGGGGCAGCCTCCGAAACTCGCTGGGTGATCGCCACCGCAATTGGCGCAAGCAAAATCTGTCTTGCCCTTTTTAAAGTCATGGTCGCCTCCGCACCGCTTACAGCGTCGATCCTTAGTGCAAACTTTGGCCACGTGCCCAAACCGTTGGCATCTAAAACACCATGGAGGAGCTTCAGTGAAATCTGCAACTGCGTGTTTTGTGAATCCCAGATCAATTTTTTCGAGGCGCTCTGAGTTGGGAGCGAATGTCAACACGATAGAGTTGGTAGGTTTCGCAGCCCATTCTTTTCCTGGAGACTCCACACAACGCACAAGTCGTTTCACGTGCAGCACACCTTGTGGTTTCAGATAATCAAGTAGGTCGCGTTCTGAATACTACTTTGGTACACCCTTAATAACACAGGTGTTCTTCATGTAGGAATGGGGCAACCGCACGTTAAGTTTGATGCCAAATGTCTGAGAGCTCTGCAGGAGCTTGTCAACCTGCTCTTCCGTCGAGACATCCAGCTGAAGAGCCCCGTGCATGGTGAACCGACTTCGAATCGGAGCTGATCCCAGCAGTGATTTAATGGCCGCGAAAAGTAAGACGGGATCCTTCTCTCTTAAATCAACCCCCTTTTCTGTGGGCTCAACCACTATCGGGATCCCTACCGTTCGTTGCTTGCGATGACTCACCAACTTGAAGCCCTCGTTGTCCACGTCAGCCATATTGGCCACTGCCTCGTCACCATTCACGATCGTTGACTCATCTCCACTAAGCGATGAGGTCTCGCTGGACGGGTGGTCGAGTCCATGTTCTGGTCGCTCCACAGCCTGGGAAGCCATGGCCGCCTCTTCTGAGCCAGCCTCCTTTGAATGGCGTGGTCCCTTTAGGCTTGCCAGCGCCGGAGCAGCCGTACTCTTCCCGTAGGGACAGTACCACTTTGAAGATGCTGCCGTCCTCGAATATTCAAATAAAACTAGGTAAATTAGGAAAAATTAGCTAAATAAACAGAGCTGAGGCGACAGGCGATCGAACAACGTCTTCGTCTTCCTCTTCCTCCTAGGCTTCAAGAAGAGTTACGGGAATCATTCTCGCATCTGGCCATAAAGAGCATAAGAAGAAAGAAGTGTCACGCGCTAAGCCACAATCATCATTACTCAGCGTCCTTCCTTTTATGGTCTGAGCAGCTGAAAGTGCAATAGAACGCCATCGGTCGCCATTGTTTCGGGGCTATCTGTTCTGAACAGTGGGAGGCCTAATCCAAATGGTGATACCTCCCGGGATCCGGCACACACCAGGAAGGGATGAAGCAAGACTTGGACGTCCTGTCGGAGGGTGAACTGAGCCCGTGAGTTCCCGAAGGGAAAACGTCATGGGCGTAGGATACGTCACAAAAGCTACTATGGGGGCTAGTTGGTATTTCATCGTAAGGGAACGTCGTGTGTGTTTGCGTGTGTCCTTTCCATGCCAGTTAGCGCTTTCTAACCCTTACGCAGTATACGTGTTTGCCATGGCGTATCATGCAAAAAAATATTTAATTTCCTTATGCCCAGGAGGAAGAGGAGGAAAAACTTGAGTGGAGCAATCGGTCGAGGGCTCCATGTGCGGCCGCGACCCCGCAGGCCCTCTAGAGCAGCTGTCTCTGGTCTTGTGGGTTCGTGCTGCTCAGAGCAGTCTTAAAAAGAAGGGCTCACTCCATAGCCCCACTGGCCTCCGCTATCTTCTCGGTGTGCTCGATGAGCCGGCACTGGTGGGTCGGCTCCGTGCTGGACAGGGCACCTTCCCAAGAGGAGCGATGGGGAGGTTTATGAGTGATGTCACACAGGCCAAACAGGAATGGTAGAGTGTAGGTCGGTGTTGTTGGCAGCTCGGGAATTTGCCCGGGTAGAGGGTGGGGAAAAAGCCTTTGTGATAGAGTTTAAGATGCGTGTGCAATAGCTTTGTTCTAGGAGAGCGACACAGAATCTTCGCAGAAAATATTGTGAGGAATCATTGAAAATAATTTGCTGTGAAGTGACAAGTTTTTAGTGTCAGGAATATAAGATGGGTAGGAAATAATACAGGAGGTAAGGGTGCCGTACTCGAAGGACTCAATATGTGGTAAGGTTGTACAGCCGACGTCTTGCTATGTCTCCAGTGGAAACTGCGTTTTGACCTCCTTTCCAAAAGCAGTGTTGTGAAGGCCAACCTTAGGCATTTTTCCGGCGCAATAAAAGAGAGGAAAAACTTGCCTGCATGCTGATATTGTTTCTGCAGCACCTGCAAGGTTATTCCCTGTTATCCGGGATTCTTTTGTCATAGTAGTGCTAAGTTTAGTCTGAATTCTAGATGGCCTAGTTGCTGACTCAGCTGTTATCTACAATTTCTGGTTTTCTCGCTGTATTTTGCCGCTGTGTAAATCTTAAAACCATATGAATTGATGGTTTTTTTGCGCGTTTCGAATAGTGTACTTTTTTTTGCTCATACCCATATCTGCTCACAACAATCTCCAAATTAAGGCGCTGTATAAGTACTGAAATGGGTGTATTTAAATAAGTGGTCATGACTATCAGTCTGCTAGTATAAGCATAAAACCGTTGTATTTCTCCAGTCCACTCATAAGACGCAGAAACTTCGAGGGGAAAATAAAAGCTTGTATTTAAATTTAGGACAGCGCAATGAGCTATGCGAAGGAGAATGGTAGGTATAACGTTAAGAGACAGGGAGAGCACAGAATAGGTAGGGGAACATACACGAGTTTGTGATATGCAGCTAAGATTTAAAAAAAACAAGAAATGGCCGCAGTAAAGACATGTAATGCAGATACCAGATAACCGATGGCCGCTGATGGATATAAAGTGCGTTCCAAGGTAAGACAAGGGCAGCAAAGTGATCGTGGTAGAGAATAAGGTTGGCGGATGAGACTCAGATGCTTACGGAGCCAGAGCAGCGATACCTGGCACAGCACATGTTAATTGGAGATATGTAGGAGACGCCTAATGTATGAAAGGCCTAGTTTAAGAATTTGGGCTGGAGATGATGAAGACGTGGGGACTCACATAATAATAAATTAGTTTTGAGGGAAAGGAAATGACGCAGTATCTGTCTCACACCTCGGCGGACACCTGAACTGTGCCTAAGGGAAGGAATAAAGCAGGCGCTAA
>JARKHS020032745.1:0-46093 GCA_030143305.2 Amblyomma americanum | reverse complement strand
GAACATGGTTCCGTAGTGGAGAGCTTCGGAACAATTTCGACCACCTGGTGATCTTTAGCGTGTACTGACATCGCACAGCACGCGGGCGCCTTAGCGTTTCGCCTCCGTCGAAACGCGAAAGTAAGGGCAGGGAGCCGGTTTGAGTGGAGCATGTTCCGTCAGTGTTGTAATCGTCGTTGAGGTCATGAAGGCGCTCTTCCATGAACACATTTTCTTTCCACCGTCTCTGCACTGAAGCTTCTCGGGAGAAATCCTGAGCGGGGACCAGAAGCACAAGCACCGACAGCCGAATGACGTGCTACCCCTGAACCTGGCGCTCAACCAGGCTGTCGCCCTGGTGTTCCTCGGAGCGCTCGCCTCTCTTGGTGCATGGCTGTTCGCTGAGCCTGACGTCATCGGTGCGCCTCCACGCAAATGCCCAGCCTGCGAGGTGAGCTTCTCCTATGACGCTTCGTTCAGTGCTACGATAATATTCGTTATTTGAAACAAAAGCTGCACGCGAGATGATGCAGACACTAAATGTAACTGGGACGAGCGTAGACTGTCAACACGAGATTTCTGGAACAGCGCTGCCTTCCCACCGTCAAAGATCGGTAGCACTGTGTGTCTCGTCTTCCCTTCGTCTGTCGTCTGCCAGCGCTACAATGTTCAGACTGTCGTTTGGGCTAGTTGATGAGAGATGACGATGGCGAAAAGCGCGAAAAGGTCGAAACACAAAGACAAGAGGGAAGACACCACAAGAAGACACTACAAGCACTTTTTGTACGTTCCCTCTTCTCTTCGTGTTTCGACCTTTTTGCGACCGACGGCGCGCATAGGCAGTACATGCTCGTGACCGTCCATAGCGCCAACACAATCATCTCGTCCAACCGAGAAATTTCAACTCCTTATAGAATAAATGAAACGAAATCCTGCTGACACACTTGTCCTGACTGTGTTCGGATATCTTAGAGGCTTCAAGGACGTCGCGTGCCGTTCAGTCTTTTGCATAGAAGACGACCTTTGTCAACCCGACAAGCGGTAAGCAATCGCTATCGCAATATTCGCAGCGTTCTGGTCGCAATATTCGCAGCGTTCTAGGAATTCGATTCCAACGACTTCTCATGTTCTCGTTGACCTTGTTATTGAAAGGTACCGCCTGGCCTGCATAAACAAGACGGACGGTAAACGGAAGCCTGGGACACTGCGCCCGTTGTGCATAACACATGCATACTCTTGTGGTTGGTGCCAGGTTCGACGTTTCTACTTTTACCTTTATTTGTTAAGGCACGCAAATGAGACAGCTTGCAGGGCGCGGTTTGCCTCTTCTATAATTACCGTTTCCTGTGAAATTATGCGTTTATTCCCATCGCACGATCCTTGAGTGTCGGTTAATTTGGGTGGCAGAAAGTTAGGTGGGCGCTTGATATTAAGAGGTTTGCGGGGATAGGGTGGCCGCAGCTGGCACAGGGCAGGGTTATATGGAGAGATACGGGAAATGCATTTGTCCTGCAGTGGGCTTACTCGAGCCGACGACGAATTTGAGGTCATGGTTAGAGTGTTTTGCCCAGCTGTGGGCGCGGCTGAGACGGTGATAGACTCCGCATGCCAGAACTTGGGCTAATAATTAGAGATCATTAGATGGCTGATTGGGAAAAAATGTGTCGTTGGTCAGAGAATTCGCCGATTGGCTCGAACGACGAGACTTGACCAGATCGGATAATTTCCATTCGCCCAAGTGCGGTAACCTCATCAGACCAGACATGAAATCTCCAGGTCGGAAATGACGTCACTTTCGGGGAAGCCTCAGCAACTTCTAATGCTATCGCACTGTCGACACATATTGTAAACTCTAACCAAGAATGTGCGTATATGGGAGTAAAATGGGGGTAAGCTCCCTTTTCTAAAAAAGGTAGTGTGCAGGAGGACACCGCAGTCCCCCTTTAAATTCTTTATTTTCACAGCGTGCGAACGTCAGTGCGCTAAAGGACGACACACTCCTTTTCTACTCTTTTCTGTTTAGAGTGTAACGAGGTGTCCCTGTGAATCTTTTGCACTGCTGTCGATTTCTCAGTCATAAGGGGCGTCTCATCGAAGCGCAGGAGGCCGAGGCGTTCCTGGACAGGGTGTCTGAGCCGCGGGTGTCGCCGTGCGACGACTTCTACGAGCACGTGTGCGGCCGAAGGGGCGCCGCGCCGTCCTTCGAAGCGGCGCTGACGGCTGAGGGTCACCGTGCCCTGCGCGAAGCACTCATCTCCTACCCACGGGGCTTCACAAGGGCCTACGCGACGTTCGAGAAGCTGGCCGCTTACTACCGCTCCTGCTACATGGTAAGCTATAGTTCGGTTTATGGGGGTTTCACGTCCCATAGCGGCTCAGACTTTGAGTGAACTGTGAACGAAGCCACATTTACTTCCCTTTTTCCTGAGAATAAAGTTTAAAAGATGCATGGCACACATGAGACATGGCTAGACGGCACTCACCGTGCTTGGAGTGGGTCTGCTCTGAATAGCGCCTTCTATACTACCGAGTTTTACGCTGAAGTTCCCTTTCCAGAGGCAATGTAGCGCTTAGGCTCCCCACTTGCTGCTGCACGCAAAATGCTCGAACAATTAAAGTTCCGCCGAGTTTTCCTTGTTTCTAGATGATGGAGCGCTTGTTGACCGACATAGGGGGTCGGATTTTTATGTCCTTTCAAAACTATTTAAACACCGAGTTCTACTCCCCGGAACATTCAGGATTCAACAGGACTAACACTATCCGATTTTAGTAGCGGTTTAACGTGGTTGAACCATGTAGACGTGCAAAACCAGGTATTCATTCTCGAATAGGAGGGGACACTTAAGCTCTGCCTTGAGGGTACGATGCGATATCTATTGCGTATATACAGAATTGGTAATCATCTGCCTGACGTTCATAGATGGCGGCGAGCCTTCCTGTCACTATCAGCGCTTTGCCACAGCGCTTCAGCGATGCGCCACTGCACTGGCAGGTGGCTGTACCTAGCACAGCCACCATAGGTTAATAGTTTATGGAGGTTTAACGTCCCAAAGAGACTCAGGCTATGATAAACGCCGTAGTGAAGGGCTCCGGGAATTTCGACCACCTGGGGTTCTTTAACGTGCACTGACACCGCACAGTACACGGGCCTCTAGAAGTTCGCCTCCATCGAAATTCGACCGCCATACCCGGGATCAAACCCACGTCTTTCGGGCCAGCAGCCGAGCGCCATAACCATTCAGCCACCGCGGCGGCGCTAAGCCACCATAGTGATTGTGTGACCAATGTTGCTCTTCCCGAACAACTTCTCGCGCAGCTGGCGTGAGGCCCCCCGTACTTACCCGAGCTTCGGTAGTAACTCGTCTTTCTATGCAACGGCGCAAGATAAAAGGAACGGGCAGATGGCCACAAAAGTTTTCGAAACGCCGAAATTAGGAATAACGTCAATTTCCTCGCTGACTATAACCGCAGCCAGGCAATGAGGAGTGCGTTGTGCAGTTCACGCTGGGAGCATCAACGCAAACCCTTAAATTCATGGCTGCATATTCTTAGGCTGTCCAGTAATTATGCTTTATTGTAATTTTCGTGTTCCGAAAAATTTTGCGGGCACCTATACGTACGTACGGTGACAAGATTCATGGCTTATGTTGGTGAGGGTTTGAGTGCTTTCAGAATAAAACTATGCGGAACATTTTTCTGGTCCACACAGCACTTACAATTTTTACTAACTGTAAGGCAGCACTGCGCCTTATACGTGCTGTTCCGAGCCTACTGGTTTCATGCCACTCTCACGGCAGCTGTAGACCAATCGCGTTCGCAGTGCAACTCCTCACTCTGTGAAACTGTCTCGCTCGCAGGACATGGAGAGTCGCCACGACATTGCCTATTTCGTCGAGCGCTTCTCGGAGACCACCGGCCTCCGCTGGGACAAGCTCATCAGCAAGAGGAGCCCCCCACGAACTGGTCGACGTGCTGGTCGCCATGAGCGCACGATTCGCCGTCTCAGTGGTCATCAGGGTGGTCACGCTCGAGCTAAAGTACAGCTTCGTCGTGTCTCCGCTCGAAGACGACAAGCTGATCAGTCTGTCGAGACTGACCACGCTGCTTGAGACGGTGGTCGTCCTGGTGAACCGCTCTCTGGAAGGAGATCCACAAGGAATCACCAACCGAACGCAGGAACTCCACCGGAAGGTCCTAGAAGCATACAGCAGCCGCGACCGCAACGAGTCCAGGCTCCTCGGCGACACAAAGACTGCCCTGCCCCACCTCGGACTCGGCGATACTAAGAACTGTCTGCAAGCCGTGGAAAGACACACTCGCTTGAACGTCACCAATGACTCGACGGTGGCCTTGGACGCTCCCAAGCTGCTGAAGACAAGCCTGCAGCTGTTCGCCCTCGCTGACGACACGTCCCGCTCGGTGTACCTGTTCGCGCACGTCGTGACTGCTGTCGCAGCCGTGTACGACCTCAACGTGAACGTAGACGGCCGGCCAGATGTTGCGAGTGAGACGTGTCTGCTGCGGCTCAACGCCAAAGAACTGTCCGCCGCTCGGCGCTCCTTCGAAATCTCTACGCTGGCTCCGCAGCGCACCGTGATGGCCATCAAGGAGATTATGACCCTGGTCACGCTTCAGCTCGTCAAGCGGGTGTCTCTAAACCGCCGTGTCGAGACCTCGGCGCGGATTCTGCTCAGCCAGAGCCTGCGCTCGTACTCTTACAAGAGCGTCTTCTCGGGACCGTACCTCAACATGAGCCGTCTGGAGAGCGCCTACAAAGCGTTTCCAGCCATGCCTAACCTCTAGCAGGAGAGCATGTGGCACGCGCACTTTCTGGTGCCCGAAGAACTGCTCGACACTTGCGTGGATGGCAAGCTGCTCGCCGACGTGAGCCAGGAGATGTGCCTGTCCCCCTACGTCCTGCTCCCGCCCATGGTGTACGGGAAGGCGGACAAGTTCTTCAACTACGCCTCTCTGGGCTTCTTCATGGCCACCAGAATATTGCACTCCTTCCTCTCGCCCAAGACGAGAACCGAAGAGGAAGAGCACGCCGTCACCTCGCTATTGGAGACGGCGACCGAGTGCCACAAGCAGGCGGGTGACGCCAAGCACGCGTCGGGCGTGGTGGACGCCTTGAGCTTCGCCTTGGGGCTCCGCGCCACCCTAGAAGCATACCGCACTTGGTCGACATCGGCGCTAAAGTCGAGGGAGAAGACCTCCATGCCCCGGACGTTCTTCCGAAGGGCCTGCCTCACGGTCTGCTCAGAGTCGCCGTCGGGACACCGACCACACGGGGGTAGCTACGGACGCTTCAGCTCCAGACAGGCGTGCAACGTCACCGTCAGGAGCATGCCCGAATTCTTCGTCGCGTTCCAGTGCAGGATCGTCCACAATATGAGCAGGAACGGCATCTGCACGTTATTTTAGTTTTTAGTTAGATATTCTTCCGCACACGTGCCGTCTAGATTCGCTTTGAGAAAAGTTACGTGGAAACAATCGGCCATTTTTAGTTGAAAGCGTACCGTGTAAAATGTATACCTCAAGTACATTCTCGCTAACATCTAAATGATAATATTCTTCGCGTGAAAAGGAGTATTGAAAAGCCGATACAAACTGGCTCTGTGGGCGTCCAATGCTATTTGCTACACCGTCCGTCGCCAATGTTACCAGGGCTCTGTGGTGAACTACGGACCAGCGGCCCTGCGTTTCATAGGTTTCGTCAAGCACGGAGAAAAGTAACCTCCGAACAGATTGGCTTATAGCTGAGTTTTCGAACGCTCATGCTTTTGTTTTCTATCTACGTGCTTGAATTTTCCAGCTTTGTTTAACGAATGCGGTACTGTCGACGGATTCATAAAATCCGCCGGCACTTGCGAGTGATCAACTGGATAAATTGCGGCCATTTCAACACCTTAGTTGCAAATGCTACAGATGGTGCTATCATTCGGCGAGGATAACACGTAACTCTTGTCTTTCAGCAACTAAACTCTGTCGATTGGAGTTCAGTGCCCGTCCTGTCTACTGTCTACTTGCGCGTGTTTTTTTAGCGCTGTGCAACTTTACTTTTAAGTTGATTTAAGATGTCTTGGAACTGGGAGCAGAAATCATTGTATTACTACGATTTCTACCGATAAATAGATTCGATAATAGAATTCGGTTATTACCTGACAAGAAACTGCCGAATTATAAAGATACGGAATAACTTGGAGCAGGAAAAGCAGATGTCATGTCAGCGATATCTTTTGTCATCTGGAACGTATATAGCTGATCCACCGTAACGGCCGTCATCGGAGGCAACCTTTCGCGTGATATTGCGGAATATTCTACCTGTGCAGACCATTATAACACAGGTTTCAAAGAGACGTATAGTCACTGTTAAATGGTTCTGGAGAAATACCACAAAGGATGCAAGCCCACAAAGTGGCAGGCTTCAGGCGAACGGCTGAGCGTCGGCTTCCTCGCCTCGCGGGGAGGTTACTAACTTGGATTGAAGATCAATAACTGCGGCATTTTCTGTTAAAAATTCAATGCCAAGGTTGACGTCACGGGAACACTGGTCGAGAACTGTGGATGTTGCCAGGGACGTCTCTTGTCGAAACGTTACCTTGGACCTGCTTGTGCAAGTCGGAGTGATCAAGTGACCTCCGTCAGCAGAAATCTGCGGGCTCGTACAAGGCGTAGTTATATCATTTTCGAGTTGTGGGGAATGGCCCACTTAGAACAGAGTACTCAGCACCGGTGTGTGTAGCCGTTACAACGGTCATGCCCGAGTTGCTCGGGCAGAGCAGGCCCACACAGCGAGGGAGACTCACGTGCTATACTCATACGGCTGCGACTTGGCGATTGCCTTGCCGGTTTATTATTCGAAATTATTCCGGAGCCGTCCACTACGGCACCTCTTTCTTCATTCATTCTCTCTGTTCTTCCTTTATCTCTCCCCTCACGGCGCGATTCAGGTGTCCGTCAAGATGTGACAGATACTGCGCCATTTCCTTCTCCCAAATCACTCTTCAAGCGAAAGCTTTACACTGTCCGCGAACTTGCGGTTACGCCGTGGCTGTGCTCGGAGGAGGCACGTGACGTCACAACGCGCGCCTCGCCACGAATATTTCTCCCTCACTCTCGCTCCCTAGACACTACTGCTCATACGCCACTAGTAGCACCGAGCCACAGGTGTTCCGCCGCTGCGCAGCGCCGCGCCTCTCAATTTTCAGTTTTTTCTTTCTTCTTTGCCTCCCTCCTTTATTCCTTCCTTTACTGCGCGGTTCGGGTGTCCACCGAGATATGTGAGACGGTTACTGTGCCATTTCCTTTCTCAAAACCAAACAAATCAAGTGAGCCACGGCGTTCATAGAGTTCATTGGCGTTGACAACTTAGAAAAGGCCGTTCATTTTCGCGAAAGCAAAGGCGCACAACCGGCTCCATGGGTCAGTGGAGACCACAATCTCGCTTTCATGTACGTGGCCTTGGTGTTCAACTGCAAAAGCCTGCTTTGATTGCGTTCCGCACACTGGATAAGCAGCGCACCCTCCCTGTCACGTTGGGAGGTGTCATGCAGTTAATGGTTGATCGCGAGAGATTGATCACCAAATGAACGCTGCGCCCCAGCTATAGCTGCAGTGCCGCCTATCAGCCACAACGCAGTCAGCGCTAATGCATATAGGCCACATCTCTCTCTCACCACCGCCACTTATATCAAAGCACGAATGAGGCGTCCGTATATCCAGGTATCCACATATGCGCCCTTCTTTTGCTCAAAGCCATCGCCGTCTAGAACATTCTCATCACCAATGAACAGAGCGAACGCCGACATTTTTCGCTTTGTATATCCTGTATTAGCTGAGCTAGTCTGCATTAATTTTTTTTTCTGGTTGCAGTGGTACAGCCACTCCCCAAATGTTGCCACTTCTGGTCTTCCCTACGGGGTCTAGACCACCTTCTCAGCTTCAGACCGCCGTATATAAGAAAGTACGCGGGAAAGGCGACCGGGAATAGTTATATGGATGGATGGAAAACTTTATTAAGCAAGCGAGTTTGGACCGTGCAAGGTCTCAGGGCCACTGCACAGCCCTCACATTACGCGCATGTGTCCAGGCCACGTAGGGCCATGGCACTGGCACCCCGGTTCACACAGCGAAGTTGCGTGTCCGGGTCCTGCGACGCAAGGAGGGCCTCCCATTCCTCCCATGTACCGATGGCGGGCTGTCCCTGCGGGGGAGGATCGGCAGGGCAGCCGAAGAGGATGTGGTCCAGGGTTGCGTGCGGAGCTCCGCAGAGAGTGCACTCTGGGGAAACAATGCGGAAGTAGGAGAGACACTGAGGGGTAGGAAGAGTTCGGGTCTGGAGTCGCCTCCAGAGGATTTGTTGGGAGTGGGATAGGCGGTGGTGGGGAGGGGGATAGAGTCGACGGGCAAAGCGTGCTTGTTGAGTTAGTTCTGAAAACGTGTGTGCCCGCTCCTTCGAGAAATCCCGGCTGGAGTCGCCATTTGCCCGGCAAATAAGTCCTCGGGCTATGTTATCGGCGGCCTCATTTCCGGGATTGCCAGAGTGAGCCGGCACCCACACGAGCTCAATACGCCTATCGGGATTTAGGGTGCACTTTCTCAATATCTGCCACGCGGGGGGATGGACGCGTCCGCGGGCGAAGTTAAGAACGGCTGTTTTGGAATCGCTAAGTATATAAGCCGCATTGGTTTGGGCAATGGCTATTGCTGTAGCTGCTTCCTCTGCTTCTTCCGGGGTACAAGGGGGGTCTATGAAATGGGTAAATGGGGGGCTGCTGGATGGCAAGCCACAGCTACTGAACGGTCTGGACCACACGCGGCGTCCACCCAGCGCACATCCTCTGAAGTGCCATATTCTTTATGGAGAGCTTTGGCTCGCGCGACGCGGCGGGATTGATGGTATTCAGGGTGGACATTCTTAGGAAGGCGTTTCAGGATAAGCGCGGTGTGTATGGCGCGAGGGAGAGAGATGAAGTCTGTCGTGTGTGCCGGTATGCGAATTCCCAGAGAATCCAGTATATATCGTCCGGTTTCCGTGCCAGCCAGACGAAGGTACTGTGTGTAGCGATGTGCATCTATAAGTTCTTGTATAGTGTTGTTCATTCCTAATTTGAAGAGCCTGTCCGTGCTAGTGCCCTTTGGTAGGTTTAGCGCTGCTTTGGTAGCCATGCGGATTAGAGCATTGATCTTGTCTTTATCCGCACAGGAGAGGTTCAGGTAAGGAGTGGCGTAAAGAATGCGGCTAAGCACAACAGCATGCAGCACCTTGAGATTGTCTGCTTCGTCTAGACAGGCTCGTGAATGTGAAGCCCTTCTAAGAAGATGGATGACTGAGTAAGTGGACTGTTTTAGTGCTTTCAGGGTAAGGTTGTTTTCCCCCGTGTCCTGTAAATGCAGGTCAAGAATGCGGAGGGTAGGTGTTTGCGGTATGGGAGTGTCATGCAGGTAGATCGTGATGGGGGAGGTAGGGACGCGCCGCGGGCGGATTATGAGAAGTGCTGACTTTGTGGGGGAGCATTCAAGCCCAATGTTTGCCGCGTGAGCAGCTATAGTTGTGGAGGCTTCCTGAAGGGTCGATTCTATGTCGCCATCCGAGCCGTATGTGGTCCAAACCTTTATATCATCCGCGTAAAGTGTGTGTCCTAAGTGCGGAATGCGGCTGAGAGCCTTGGCCAGGGGGATGAGGGTGAAGTTGAAGAGGAAGGGAGATAACACCGCTCCTTGCGGGGTACCAACATTACCAAGTGTGAAGGGGGGGGGGGGGTCTGTATATCATCTATACGCAGTGAGGCTGTGCGACCGTTTAAGAAGGCCCCAATATAGTTGTAGGTCTTAGGCCTCAACTGCAGCTCTTGGATGCCCTGCAGGATGGCGCTGTGCGTAACTTTGTCGAATGCTTTGGTGAGATCGACTGCCAGGATTGCTCTGGTGTGATGTAACATGTCATTGAGGATAGCGTGTGAAATATGCAGTAGGGCCTCCTGTGCCGAGAGGTGGGCTCGAAATCCTACCATAGTATGGGGATATAGTACATGGGATTCCATGTGTTGCGTGAGACGGGTGAGGATGACATGCTCAAACAGTTTGCCCAAGCACGAAGTCAGCGAAATGGGACGGAGGTTTTGGGCGTTAATGGGATTATTTGGTTTAGGAATGAAAATTATTTTCCCGTGCTTCCATTCAGCGGGTAGCGCCCCCATTTCCCAGCGCTCATTGAAGTAGTCGGTGAGAAGGGAAATTGAACGGTCATCTAGATTTCTGAGCATGACATTTGTGATTTGATCCTCCCCAGGGGTTGAGATTCGGAGCTTGATAAGGGCTGCTCTGATATCAACCTCCATAATGGGGGCGTCGAGGGAGGGTTGATCGGGGCCTACATAGTAGGAATATGATACAGCTTGGCCCACCATGGTATAAGTTGATTGTAGTTGGCGTAACAGTGCTTGATGATTTTGACGATTTTTATGGGTAAGTCTTTTGAGTGTAAGCCGTGTTTGCTTTTTATAGTCTGTGGGGTCTATCATATGCCATAGAAGATGCCAGGCCCTTGTGGAGGAGAGATTACGGCGTAATCCGTCACATAATTGGTGCCAGTTAGATTTACTGAGTGCGCCACTGTGCTCTTCTATTTGTCTCTGTAGTTGCGCTAACTTTTGCTTAAGTTTCCGATTTTGCTTCTGGGTTTTCCAGCGTGTGAGGATACTGTTCTGAGCTTGTGGTAGGTGCGCTAAGCGACTGTCTGCAACGGGAGTCTCGGGGGTGGCGTCTAATGTTTGCGTGAATGCCTGGACATCGTGTTTCAGCTCTGTCACCCACGTGTGGAGGTTAAATGGGGATTCTAATGTTTTGGCCTCTCTGTGCTTCCGAAGATTATCCCAGCTCGTAATTCGGACACGGTAGTTTTTAGCTTTTTTGGCGAAATCAAGCTGTATAGTTATGATATAATGATCACTGCCCAGGGCCTCATTTGTGTTTGTCCACACCGGTGTGGGAAGGTTGCGACCAAAAGTAAGATCTGGGCTTGTGCCGGCAGTGACACTATTGCCGATTCTTGTAGGTGTGCTCAGATCATTATATATTGACAGGCCGTGCATCTGAAGGGTGTTGCGCAATACCGCTCCTCTCTTGTTAGTGCGTGTGTACCCCCCGTCCACATGTGCGCAGTTGAAATCCCCTAATATAATGAGGGGGTTCCTTTTTGCAGCTTTGGAGGCGGCTTTAATTACAGAGATTAAATCTGAGACCGGTTGCCTCGGAAGGAGGTAACAGTTGAGGATGAAGAGGAGATGAGATCTGTGAGTGGAGGGGATTAATTCTAGGAATGTGTGAACTACCGGCGAGGTTAGTACATGACAAGTGTATGGTACAAAATGTTGGAGATACGTGGTAACCCTGTGGTTTGGTGTGGTGTCAGAGGGTACCAGAGCATATCCTGGCAGCGATAAATTTGTGCCAGCATCCTGAAGTGCTACTATATCAGGGGGTGTGGAGGAAGCAGACAGGAGTTGCTGCAGGGGGTCTCGTTTGCGACGAAACCCCCTGCAGTTCCATTGTAGGATGCTTAATTGGAGATTATTGCCCGTCAACTGGGCCATGCTGGAGGGTGGGGGGGGGCGGAGGATGGGAGCAGCTATGGGGTTGCTAGCTGGGATATGTGAAGACATTCCAGCAATTATTTGGGGAATTTGTTGGAGAATGGCAGTGGTTACCTGACTGATAATAGTTTCTGTAAGCTTAGTGATGGCGGCTTCATTGTAATTTTGAGTCTGAGCCAGAATACTGGCTTCGAGCTGTTGGGAAAAGGTTTGTAATTTAGAATACATGTCTGGAATGTCTTCTGGTCTGCGTTTCTCTTGTGGAGGGGGTGTGGAGGGTTGAGGTGTAGGTGAAGAGGTTTGGGGTGTTGGTGAAGGAGTGGGTGGACAAACGGTAGGATGTATAGAATTAATGGCTGCCCTAAGATGCCTTACCTCTTCCCGCAGGAGAGCTATCTCTTCCTCCCGCTGTGAGGTTTGGGGTGTACTGGGGGGTTTGGTCCAGGATCGCTGGCGATCTTGATGAGGCACTAGCGGTGGAAAGTCCTTTGGCGTGGGCACTAGTTGCTTGGATTTCAGCGCGGTCTGTCTACGAGGTGGAGGGGTCCTGGCTTTGCACGAGCCGGTACCGGTAAGGTGGGAACCACCGCAAAGAATGCAGCTTGGTGTGCATGGGGTCTCTTGAGGGGTGTGCTTCTCGCCCACCGCGGGCAGAGTCCAGCCTTCGGGAGAGGGCACACGTCATTCCTGTGTCCAGGCTTCCTGCAGTTTGTGCAGGCATCGGGGCTACCCTTGTGTTTGGTGCAGCGGTGTACCACACACATATATTTAATTGTGTGAGGCACGGGACCTGAGGCAAAAGTTATTAAGATGGACGCTGTTTTTCCCATGCGTAGGGCCGCTATAATGTTAGCGTCCGGGTTTCTGTACTGTAAGTCAGTCAGGATTTGCGCTGGTGTTTCATTCCAGTAGGCCCGGGAAATGACGCCCTTGACTGCCGCTGGAGGGGCCGCGATGTACGCGGCTACCGGGTATTGTTGTCCAGCTAAGGTAATTTGTTGACCAATGCCAGAGCTGTTGCCTCCGCTACCGTCGCAACTGTGAAGGTGTTGGTTGGGTGGATTCTTATGTGCAACTCGCCAATCACTGAACAGCTGAGCGTCGAGTGAAGTGCCTGCAGGATACTGGGAGCCGGGATCTTCTCCAGGGAGAGGCCGCCTCGCGGGCGAAAGACGACTCTGATGGTTCCCGCCGGCAGTGCGGCGAGTTGCTTCGTTCTATGGACTACGGCGCGCGTCATGCGTAGGAGCTGCGGCGTCTCCTTGAACGCCCTTCGGGTGTTCCCAGACGCAGCGTCCGTTGGCGCGCCGGCGTTGCTGGCGCTTGGTTTAAGTTGAGCGAAGGCCGAGACCGGGTGTTTTGGGGGCGAATTCGAATCCGTGGTCCGATTACGGTATGCATGGAGCACAGGTTTCCACTCACCAGGGTGGCAGTCCAAGGTGTTCAAGATCTCTCCATCCACGGGCTCCTCCATGGTTGTTGGGGAGAGAGGAACGCTGCACGCCGGCGAGGCTCGCCTCGATGAGGCGAGGCTTAGCGCAGTGGCGTGGCTGCCAGAGACATTTTCAAGAGGTAGCTCACCGAGGTCATTGGGCACATCCAAAAGATGGTAGCGATTGGGGTCCGCGAACCTTCCAGGATCCATTGAGCGGCTTGGTGGGTCCTAGAAAGGACTTAGCTGGGCACAGGAACCAGAAATTGGCGGAGCCTATAATAAACGCGTCCGCTCACTCGGGCCCCCTAGCGGCCGTTTTCGGAATAGTTATATGCTAAAGGATGCGGCCGCTGACTGCGCCGCGCTCGTGGCGCGTTGGGACAAAATCCTAGCGGAGCCATTCGTCGGTAAAGGCAGTTGTGGTACTCGTGAACAGCCCCTCAGCAATGGCAGCACAGAGGCCGATGATCGGCAGTGTGCCAGACACCGCTTTTGCGTGGGCCGACACGACAAACGTTGCGGTCTTTGCGTTGCTTGCGTACGTAGCGTTGACAAACATGGCGGCGCCCTGCCCGTCGCTTCACAGCGATAACAGCTTCTTCGCTAATCCCTCGACGCGGGTAACTCCGAAAACGAGAGGGTTGATCGTCTAGCACCGGGGGACGGAAGACCTCTCGGGAACAGACACCTCCGCCGAGGCGCCTCGCTCGTAAGCGGAGATTACAAACTTTTATTGCGAGCAAAGATGCACATATCCCGCCCGACACCCCAGTCTGGAGAGGGCGCATGCACGGCATTCTGACGCCTAGAAACAAAGGCAATTCTTAGCCCCTACCGATTATATACAATCAGGAACGGTGAATATGAGCCTGCATGCCCGAACTGCGGTGACGGGACGCCCACCACCCAAGACCATATTGCCGCCAATATTTGCAGTGTTTGTTCGTTTTTCAAATCTGCCGCGACACCACCTTATCGCTTTGTTTGCGACGCAAGACGCGACTAGATTTATCTCGATTGATCGCAGCCAGGCAAAGCTGATTCTACGTTGTTCCGGAATGTTCTAGTAACTTTGCGCCCTTTATCTCGAATGTTCGCTATCAGCTTTAAATTGAGCACGGCCGACAGCGGCGGGCATTCTGTTCGATGACCGCCGAGCACGCTTGTCGCTTCGCCGCCGCCGAGTGATTCAGTCCATTTTGGGTGCAAGTCAGCCCGATAAACAGTTCTTTTAGAAGACCCTTTCGTCCGTCTTCATCGCTGCTTCGACTGCCGTCACCACTACGTGACAATATATTATGGGAATGCGCTAGCAAACTTGCTGCGAGGACTCTTGCCAGCTCTCTTAGCGGAGGAATGGGCCAAGCTCTTGGCCAGTTCAAAAAAACAACGCCGCTAGCCCTCATCGCACGAGCTCAAGAGGTCTCCCTCACCTGCTAGCCACCCTGGACTCGCCCCAGTCGCACTTAATCCCTTCCATTTTGTGGCTGTAAAGTTGTAACCACCACACCCCCAATCTCCGCGCGGTGTCTAGGCGGCGAGCGCTGGCCTTTACTCAGCAAGAGCGAATCACGTGATTGGTCACTTCACGCAACTTGCGAGAGCGAGCGGTCGGAACAGCGGTCAGCGCAGCGGTGGAACGAGCGGTAGCAGTGCGACAAGTCACGCGCTATGACGTCTCATCCACACGTGCGACGAGCCAGAGGTCAAATCCATCCGTCATTTGACCTTCAGGTTTGCATTCTAGAAATGGAGCTTTTCGCATCAGAAAGTTAGCTGTGGTTCAACCCGGCTGAACATGGTAAGACGAGCGAGTGCTATGCCTAGGTAATCACACGAAGGTAAGCAAACGCCACACGTTTTTATACAGAGAATGGCGCGTCACGTGATTTCCGGCAGTTGCGAGTGTGCCGTCGGCTTTGCAGTGCAGCGTCACGTGATTCGATAGTTGCGAGGCGAGCGAGTGCCGTCGGCTCAACTCGCGCAGCTGCGGCGAGGCGTGGAAAGTCGCGTGGTATAACCAATCAAACCAGAAATTGAAAAATAAATGCAGAAATAAAAATAAATCAAGATGAAAACAAAAATGAAAAATAGCAATGAGCAATAAATAAATATAAAACAGGAAAACAATAAAGATTACAGAACTAACACAAAATGAAAAATTAAGGTAGAATAAGGACAGGGAAAGGCTTCCGTATTTGGGCTCTTAGGTAAACTTTTTTCATGCGAGAGAGTCACTGATGCCTGAACCAATCAGGGACTGCGTCCTCGCTCTGCATCTCACGGGAAAATAAGCATTGCTCCATTTTGTTTGGGGCAGTATCCATGAGAGCAATGGCGTGCTATCATGTGCATGTCGGGATGAAACAAGTGGCTTATGTTATTTATCCACCTGAGACACGATAACCGTCCGCGCAGATATTAGACTCCTTATGGTGCGTATGGTGCTACCATTACAGGAGTCCCGTGAGTCCGCGCGCCTCAGTGCGCATGCGCAGATCGCTTAGAGGGCGCCAGATGATGCCACTTACCCGGCAGCTGCGCGCGCGCCTGCCGCATCGGCGCCAATCAGCGCTGCCACATTGGCGATGGGCGGGCTCCCGAACATCAACAAAGTGTGCTGAGAGTGTCTAATAGTTTGCGAGTGCGACTGTCGCTCGGCCCGCTCGCTGCGCAGGCACCGAGTACGAAAGACAGCATTTCGGCGTCTCTCGTTCGGGGGGAATTTGAAGTTTTCAAAGAAACTCCATTGAGCCTCAAAGGTAACTGCGCAATCTCGAACAATGTAGAAGTCTTTGAACGTGTCTGCGGTCAATTTACACATAACTATTCACCTGTCGCATCAGGAAATGTTAAAACCTCGTAGGCAGATTTAAACGACGGTCCGTTCGCCCGCGGCCCGCGCATCACGTGTGCATGCGCTACTAAAACCTGGCCTGTGATCCGATGTTGTGAATTGGATGCGAGGGACCAAAAGAGCAGACGAAGTGCTGGGTGTACCATTGTTGCCAGATTATTTTAAAGTGTTTGGCAACGCTGGTCAAACTGGTTTTTACTCCTGACCCATGAGTGCGATTGAACGGTGCAGGTGCGGCCCTTTGTCCAATTCTTCAATGGCCTGGCCGTCTTGCTAGCCCAGTCGATCGCTCTGTCATGGCAATGAACGCAGTGCAGCTTGTCAAAACAGCGCGCCAGCTCAACGCCACTCAGCGAAATGCGGCAGACGAAATATTTGCAAAAGCGGTGGTCGCCAGAGCTAGCGCGCGTGTCTTCGCGGGCCACCGCTATTCCCGCGAGAGAAGAGGCGCTTGAACTTCCACGGTTGTCCAGTCCACGGGCCGACAGCACACCATTCAATTCTGTGACACACCAACACGGGATGCGCGGGCCGCGGGCGAATGGTCCTCCGTGTGAATCGGCCTTTGCCGGCGGCTTTGAGCAAGAACAAACAAGCATTAAGAACCTTCACAAGATTTTGTCCTATTAAAGAAGAATCGATCTCACGCCTACAACGAAAGGAAAGGCGGCAAAAAATTCCTCAGCTACTCTTAAAACTGTTTGCGAGAATAAATTCGAGAGCGTTATAGTCCCGCCGGGGAAATGTTTTAGAAAGCTGTATTGCACGCGAGTTCGCCGAAGTTTGAGTTCGTGCTTTTGCAGCATTGCTACCGCTTCACGCTATCGCAACTGCGGATCGTTTTCACGACGTTGCCGAATTGCCTCCGCTTCACGTTTCCGAAACTCGACGTTTGCCACACGCTTCTTTCGCTCCATGTCCGCTTCTCGCTTGCGCAGTTCAACGTCTCCATGCAGCTTCAAGCGTTTCCGCGCTTGTATCTTGGCGGGGATCGTCGATGTTGCAGCCGGCCTCTGCAGCCGTCGTACAGCATTTATCGGCTCCCGTGCCTTGGAGCCGGTAACGTACATACCTTCGTGGGCGCCCTCGTCTTCCTGTTGACACACACACACACACACACGCGCGCGCACACACACACACACACACACACACACACACACACACACACACACACACACACACACACACACACACACACACACACACACACACACACACACACACACACACACACACACACACACACACACACACACACACACAACACACACACACACACACACACGCACGCACACACACACACACACTAAAAAAAGAAGTTTTTTAAGACAGTCTGGTTAGCCACGGAGCTCATGATATATCTGGCCGAGGCAATTAGTTAAGGGCCTGTCACACTAGGCCAACAGTCGGCCGACTCGGTCTGCCAAAACCATGTCGTCGTGATGTCTGGCTTTATGTCACACTGCGCCGACGAAAACAGTCGGCCGACTGTCGGCGTCGGCGCCATGTCTACCACAAGACGGCAGTTGGCCGATGGTCCGCCAACTCCCATGTCACACTAGCGAGACAGCGTGCGAGACCTCCCGCCGACTTGGCCCTTTCTAGTTCTCACTCTTTTGTCATTTCCTGCTATGCGAAATTCATGGGCCGGGACGCTTCATTTTTAACTCTTTTAAATAAATCCCACCATAGTAAAACACTCTTTAACAATCGTCATTATGAACCTAGGCTGAGGGCAGCCCAGTACTGAGCGGCACTTATTTCTGGGTCAGAAAGGCATGGCTCAAAAAAAAAAAATATCCAGTCGCTCGCGGGTAAACAGGACGGGAGAGATTATTTAAGGCTAAAATAATAAAAAGAGAAAAAAAGAAATTCTCGTTGACGCGGATTCGAACTAGGAACCGCTGGAATGCGAAGCTACTGCCATACCCACGACGCCATGGAGAACTGAGCAGTTTTGGTCCTTCAGAGGTGCTGATAAGAAGCACTCCGCAGTGTTGCACTCGCGACAGAAGTAAAGCCGGCGACCCATGTGCGAAAACTCGACCGGCGCGATGCACCGGTCGCTGCTTGCGCATTGCAGCCCCACTGCAAGCAGGGACACACGGAGCAGCAAGCATCGTTGCGCCGCTCGACTCAAGCACTCGAGCTCAAAGTGTACGCTTTGCCACCCGCAGCGGTCTGATTACTGCGTGTTGAAGCTCGCACCAGAAAATACGAAATAGCCATATTATCAGAAAGACCGCCTGCTATACACGAGCAGCGACAAAGCATGCTTGCGCTAGTAGCGAGCTTTCGGCAACGGCACCGCCCGCGGTCCCGCCAGGCGACGAACTGTGCTGCTGCCCGGCGCAGCGGACGCCGCTTCGCAAGTAGCCTGCCCTATATCTCTTAATATCGCTTGGCTGTTAACAGTATAATCGCACCATGAACTAAAATTACGGTCAATTTCCGCGACACCTTCGGCTGCGGAGCTAGCGGACCGCTGCGGGCGACAGGCGAGCCGGACCACAACGGCGGGCCAGCGGCAGCTTGCTGGGCGATTCTGGCGAGAAATTTTGCTCTTATCAAAGTTGTTGCTTTTACCAGCAACTCGGTGTTGATCAACGATCCTCAGAAATGATACATTTGTCACATTTTTCAGTCTCACCGTTTATTTCTTACGTCAAAAACAATCTTAAGCTGGTTTTTATAACGGCGGCGGACGGGATCCATGCTGGCCTGCCGGCGAGCAGGCTCGGTTTACTTCACGTTCGCACAAGAAAAAAAAAACGAAACAGCCATGCTATCAGAAAGGCCGCATGCTATATTCGAGCAACGACACCATGCCTGCGCAACAGCCGCGCTTTCGGCAACGACGACGCCTGCGGGAGCGCCAGGGCGACGAACTGCGCTGCTTCCTGGCTGCCGTACTCGTCGCTAAGCCTAGCTGGTTTCGCATCGATGCCGCAGCTCAGGGAGCTTTGTAACTAGCCAGCGCAGTAATAAAGGAACTCCTCTAGTCACATCAACCTGTCCGATAATAAAATAAAGTTATGCTCGATTTCCGCGAAGACTTCAGCAGCGGATCTAGCAGACGTCAGGCGAGCCGCACGAAGCAGCAGCAGCAGCAGCAGCAGCAGCAGCAGCAGCAAGCGGCTATAGGATGAAATTTGCTTGTATCGTAGTTATCACTTCAACCAGCACCTTGGCATTGGCCAACGATCCTCAGTAATGATACATTTTTGTACATTCATCTATCCCAGAGCTTGTTATGAACATAAACAAACAGTACCATAGCGAAATCGTGTTCGTGTCTCGTGAATGTTTTTGCTCAGCGACCGATCTCGCGACGACACGGTCGGCAGACCGGTTTTGTCGGTGTCGCGGGCGTCAAAGCATGTCACACTACGAAGACATCTGGTCGTCGGACGAGTTGGTGTCGTTGTCGGCCTAGTGTGACAGCTTGGTCTGCCACAGACAAGGTCGGCCAACAGGGTTGGCCGATCTCTGGTGTCTTTGTCGGGTCGGCGTCGGCGGCGTGTCGGGCTAGTGTGACAGGGCCCTTACAAAACCAACTGATGGCGAACATCGCGCCGCTAGACCATCTCACCGCTATTGGAGCCGGTGCTTACTTGATTAAGTAAATCTAGCTAATGCTTTCAGCGCACAGAAAATTACTGGCCCAGTTTGAGGCTTCTGCTCAAGAATTTCAGCTAAGTAAAACCCTTGCTTACTTTCAAAGCTGACTGTGCACTGGCGGCGTTGCATCGAAGTTGTCAGATTAGAATCTTGAGATTTTGGCGAAGCGGAGATATTCGTTTTATTCTTCACTTGCGTTACGCTGTGGGTGACGAACCGCAAAAAAAAAACGGCGGACGCTTAAGCTTCGCCTCTCAGTGAGACGCGACAGCGTGTTGAGGCGTTGCCAAGGTGTGCACGGAATGCCGTCTCCTGTTCGGCGCGACGCGTGGCCCGTTGGAAAATTTAAGGAAAGGACGCCTGTCTTACATATCTGGGTGGACACCCGAACCGGGGCGTAAGGGAAGGAAAATGAAATGAAAATTGGTTTTAAGGAAAGGAAATCACACCTGTCTTACAATTCTCGGTGGACACCCGTACCATGTCGTAAGGGAAGGAAAAGGAGGAGGCGGAGGAGTGCGAGGAGGAGGATTTTTTCGCGGACAGCCCACGCCGCCGACACCGACACCGGCTTTTCTGCGACACGAGCTCTTTAACGCTGTCGCGTTAAAAACAGCCGTGTGCTGTACGACGAGAATTGGCCTTTGAAAAATAGGCTGTTCGAGGAAAGGAAACGGTGCAGTAATTGTCTCATTTCGGTGGACAACCCAACCTCGTTGTATGAGAAAGGAGGAAAGTGGTATTGAAAGAAGAAATAAAGTGATGCCGCAGTGAAGAGCTCCGGAATAATTTAGACCACCTGTGGACCTTTAACATCCACTGACATCGCACAGCACACAAGCGCCCTTCGAGTTTCGGATCCATCGAAGCGGTTCCTCAGCCGACTAGATTGATCCCGGGCACTCTGGCGCAGCAGTCGAGTGCCCTTATCACTGAGGGGCCGAGGGTTCGTGGACATGATGGACTGCAAAATTCTTCGTCACCCTCGCCTGATATTCACATTGCAAAACATTGTGTCTCCCTCTGACATCCTCACATTAACTTTCAGTTGTTTAGACATGTGGATTGCTGCATAATATCTTTTGAATTAAGGAGCAGTATATTTATAGCGAAAATTCTCATGCGCTACGTGAGGGAAATAATCCTGAGCTTATCTTGCGAAGGTTGTATTCATTAATTAAAACCTGCATCTTTGCAAATCGTTGAACCTGGACATCTACAATGCATGTAGCTATGCTAGGTGGTTCACCATAAATGAAAAGAAAATTTCTCTCATGACAAATTTTGCTACCAAGCACAAGACGCGAGATGCGTGGCAGATTCACTCGTTGACTGACTGTATTCAGCTGTTTGGATTGTTACTCCGCTGAGGCTGGCAGTTAGGTGATTCTAGAAATTACAGTGAAGACAACGCACCTCTTTCACTTCGAAATCAGTCTGATCTAGACACGACAGGAATGCGATGAGAAAAAAACGCGTTTCGGTTGCCGGACTTTTAGCCGAGTAAAAACAATGAAGAAAGGGCAGAAAAAGGAAATAAAGATGCACACGGCACACGAAATGAAATTTTCGTGAACATTCCGAGCGATAACTTCTAATGGACGTTCGGCTTGAGTGTCGCGGGAAGCTTTCGAGAAGGTGCCGAAAGTGTCCCATCGTTAGAAGAGCGTTGCATTATGGACAAATGTGCAATTTATTCCACATCTGCATTGAATTCTTCCTTAGCCACTGTTGTGGTTCTCCTCTATTGAAGGATAAAACCATGCAGAATCGGAAAAAAATTCCGATTTCCACGAGGGTACGAATAACATTTCTCCCGTTATAATGCTCTCGGTTTTCGCGCTGGCAGTCATCATCATCAATTTTTTTTTTGTTCAAAAATTCACTCCGACGCCTCCCGTGCATTAAGGAGCGCGAAATTAGAGCTGCGCGCTGAAAATGCACTACAGGTAATAAAAGATTTCAAGATCGATTTCCTATACCAAGGATAGAGGGATAAGCTGAACAAAAGAATTTCTCGGTACAAGAGTAGCACAGCTTGCATCAGCAGACTTACCATGATCATGCAAGGTATTCAATAAGGTAATCGTTGAAAAGTTTGAGAGATCTTACACTTTCGTCGACCAAAGAAGGCGGCTGGCCTTCCTAATAGCGAAGCTTTTGAAATTCATGAAAACTCCAAAAGTTGGAACGACGTCGTCAACAAAATGGCGTCGGCAACACTTCGACGCTCTTCTCAAGAAATCCCTCTCCAGCGAACGACAAGTGGCCATCAGCATATGTGGACTCCGAAGTGACGAAACAGTTGTGGAATATCTTGACGACTTGTTTAACTACACCATGAATTAAACTTTAAGGGACACTAGAGTAGCCCTGCGATAATATAGGGAATTAATTTTTCACCCAATTGAACAAAATATCGCAAACGCAGTTTTTTCTAGAGTATGCATGTTAAGGTTTAAGGTTTGTGGTTAGAGAAGGTTTAACGTCCCAAAGCAACTCAGGCTATGAGAGACGCCGCAGTGAAGGGCTCCGGAAATTTTTAATGCCTGGTGTTCATTAACGTGCACTGACGTCGCACAGTACCCGGGCTCCTAGAATTTAGCCTCAATCGAAATCCGACCGCCACGGCCGGAATCGAACGCGCGTCTTTCGGGTCAGCAGCCGAGCACCATGACCACTGAGCCACCGCGGCGGCAAGGTTGAAGGTGGTCGTTCAAAGTATTTCCAAGTATGAGGTTTATTCAGTAGCCTCGGAAGGGCTGAGTATTTTACGCATCTACTTAGGGCAGATGGTCGCTGATTATGACCACGGGATTAAATAACAGGAGAAAAAACGCGACTTAGCAGGCACACTCTTGTCATGAATAGGACATTCCCAATATTCTTCAATACGAAAGCATTAAACTCTTTTGTCTTGCCCGCACTTACTCTGAAGCGGAAACCATACCTGTGGTGACGAAATGTCTTGGAATTAGGTTTGCAGACCGCACAGCGGACAATAGAAATAACATGATAGATACAACATTAAGACACAGGAACGGAGGAGAATTGGCCAGAGAACAAACTGGGCAAAATGACAGCGTATTTGATATTAAGGACAAACGTAATTGAAAGTTGATGTGATGTGAAGGCAGATAACCGTTGGTCATAAGTTGTATCAATGGATCGTAGGAGCAAGTGAACAAAACAGGTGGCAGAAAATCAGATGGGCAGATGAGATTAAGTAGTTTCCGGAGATAAGGTGGCGGAACCTGTCAAACGACACGGTTAGTATGAGGGATATGGGAGAAGCCGTTGCCCTTAACTGGGATTAGTGAGGCTGATTTAAAAGAGGGTAATGATTAGAGAGATAATATAGAGCACGCGGCCTCATATGGGACATATGGGACATTCAGAAAAAACTGCAGAGTTTAGGCCTGTGGGAATACATTCTGTGTTACAACGTGAAATAATGGTGATGCTTTAAAGAGACAAAAGCTTTAAAAAAAAGTCGGCAGCACATCTCAACAACTCCCTCCTTAGCGATTGACGAATGACCATCCGGATTTGTGAGCTGCGAAGTGACTAAATTGTTTTGGAATATCTTGCCGTCTGATTTGACATATCCGTGAATTAATCCAAAGGGACGTTAGCGTAGGCCTGCGATAACTGTACGAAACAACGATCAGTGTGGTCATGCATCGAAAAAACCACGAATCATAAATTGGCATGTTTGGGCAATATCGAATATAGAACACAACATCACGGCGGAGAAGGAAAAAGGAGACAAAAGTTGTTAATGCTCCAGATGTGCAGTTTTAACATATGCAGTATATAATATAAGGGTTGAGGTTGAGGTGCTGAATGCTACAGGTGGGGTTAGCCTTGCTTTGTCTGCCGGCAATTGCTCCACCGCAGCGTCCCTTCGTTATTAACAATGCCGCATCTACCCCGCTAAGCGCACAGTCTCTTATAATAGCACACATTCTTTCCCGCAGTCACCATCTATGCACACAATCAATCCACACAGTTCTCATCACCGTCCACTCCAGAAATCACCATCTATGCACATGTTCAGTCACAGTAGAACATAGGTCTTTGTAGTGCCACACTCCATACACACATTCACTCACAGTATAAAGTAGTCCACTCCGGAAGACGCCATCTACGCACACATTCAATCACAGTAGGCCATAGCCCGTTCATGCTGTCACCATTTAAAAACAAGATCTGTGTTCTCCAGAATTGTTAAAAGAAAGCGTGCAGCCTCCCTTCTGCATGTCTGGTTTCCACTCGGGTAGGCAATGTCCTGTACTGTGCTGTGACGGGTTCCTGTCTTCTTGAAGGAAGCGAACATAACATGCCTTTCCGCGTTGTACTCTGCGAAGTACATAATATAAATTTCGATATCCCCGCACACACCACGTAAAGAGCAGAGCGGAGACGATGCTATGCCGGTCTTTTGCATCCATGCAGGAGTGCGAGCAGAGGCCGTGCGAATTCGATGTAGAAGGGTTGCCTGAGATCTTCTCTGTCCCTTGGTCACACATGGCTTGTGGGACGCACTCCACAAGGTACTAAAGTGATCCAGCACCGTTTTCCTGCAGACACTTTTCCCATCTTGAGGTACTTTTTTGATGGAATCCTTGAGAGAGCTTTATGGGCGAGACTGTCTGCCATATCATTACCGTTGACTCCTATGTGAGAGGGCACCCACTGGAAATGTAGAGTAAAGCCTCTGCTGTGCAGATTCTGCACCAAGCGCAGAGAGCTTAGAGACAAGGCGTCAGTAGGGAATCCGCGCTCTAACCTCTGAAGGGCAGATTTTGAATCAGTTAGGATGACAACAGGTTGAGCCGGACAAGACCCTAACTTCCGTAAAGCCGCCTCAATAGCAACACTTTCAGCCGTTGTGGAGGATACGACAGCAGTACAGCGTACGGACCACTTACAGTCCAAGGAAGGAATGTAAAAAGCCGCTGCGCTAGGTTGTTTGACCTTGTCCACAGAACCATCCGTGAAAATTTGAAGATGGCAGGCATACTCTGTTTCCAAGTATTCTATACAAGCGAACGCGTTGCTGCCAAAGGAGAGCTGCGCTTTGCGCTGACATGGGGAATTGTGACCTTACAGTCGAGGGTCGGAAAAGACCAGGGGGTTTTCAACCGTTTCCTTTGCCTTCGGACGTTAATGCCTAAAGAGCTAAGAGCATTGAGTGCCAAGTAAGCCTGCGACTCATATCTCTTGCAGAGCCGCTGCACAAGGGATCGCCCAGCTACCGTCTCTCCTAACCGGTCAAGATACATTAATAGTTTCTGAGAAGCGATAAGGCTAAGAGGTTTCGATAGGGACTCATGAAGTACTGCCTTATTTGCAGCCGCCTGGGGAACTCCAATGGCTCTTCTTAGGCCCTTTCTGTGGACAACTTTGAGACGCTCAAGTTGTGATGCCGAGGGGGAAATTAAAGGTAATTGATACATTATCCGGCTGACCACCAGCGCTTCATGAAGTTTGACCATTGAAGAAGGATGGTTTCCCCATTGCTCACGTACAATTCTACGGATCACATTGAGACGAGAAGATATAGACGAAACAAACGCGTCTACAGCTTTTCGCCACTGTAGACGGGAGTCAATAATGACGCCCAGGAAACGCGCGCGGTTGAATTGA
The DNA here is from genome assembly GCA_030143305.2 of Amblyomma americanum. Lineage (NCBI taxonomy): Eukaryota > Metazoa > Arthropoda > Arachnida > Ixodida > Ixodidae > Amblyomma > Amblyomma americanum. The sequence goes on along the minus strand of JARKHS020032745.1, from coordinate 20,952 downwards.
CGGATGCAAGAGTGACCGAGGTCTATCTTCAACCGCGCTTGACGTCTTCCTACACCTGGAAACAGAATAAAGCCGGATTTGTCCACTGACAGAGATAACCCTACACCTTGAAGGTAAGCCTGTGCCGAAAGTATAGCCTGTCCAGCTATCAGGACTAATCGCTTGTGTTGGTAGCCAGTAATCCAAATACAGAAGTCGTCAGCATAAAGTGACATACGCACTTGCCTGCAACTTTTTTTCAACGAATCGGGTAGGCCAGCCATTAAGGCTAATATATAATATAAGTATCTATATAGCGTAAAGAAGCAAATGAAACCAGAAATTTGGACGGCCACATTCTCTGTTAGCACAGCACAACTCAGTAGTTTAGCATTCATGTGCGCCAAAACTGAATTTCGTCAGCTTCGTTTTCCGTCTGCTTTTTCTCCTTCGTCGGCACTGCCCACTGGTTTATCAAAGCCCAGTTGTGTCTTACAATAGCACCGGGTTTAAAAGGCGCCACCCTGGTAGCCTAAGGGCACGAGATGATAGCGGGGTCGTAGTAGGGCTTCAGGCGGCTGAAGTGGACAGTTATCACAGCCGCGGCGGCGATGATCAGGTGAAGGCGTGAGGGGCTCGGCGAGATAATTAACTGGAGATGTCTGCTGAACTACGTGATGGGTGCCCTGGTATTTACTGAGCAGTTTTGTAGACTGGCCCGGGCTGGAGGAGGGCACAAAAATCCAAATCAGGGATTCAGGAATGTAAGCCGGCGGCAGACAGATAGAACTGGCACGGGTACTTTTTCTGATGGTGCTGACCGTGCTGGCGTAACGGTGCTGGCGGTTTGGCGAAGTGTGGCGAAGCTGACGAAGTTCATTTTTGCGCTCCCGAGCGCTTAAGTACTGAGCTGCGTTGTGCTAACAAAGATTGTGGCCGTACACATTTCTTGTTTGTTAGCACAGCGCAGCTCAGTAGTCAAGCGTTCGTTGTTGTTGTTGTTAGCCTATCAAAAGATGGCACATACCCACACTGGGGGATCGGCCAAGAATCGGGTGGCTATTCACCTGAACGCAGTTAACAAAAAGGAAAAGCAAGTGGGAGCGCAACACCGGTGAATATTTCGTCATGAACAGGAAAGGGATGAGTGTTTTGATTTTAAAATTTTAAGAATAATAATAAAGAGAGGGATTAAATATTAATGATTTAGTCAAAATGTAATAATTGATAGAAAAGAAAAGGTTGGAACACTTAGCAAGGCAGTCGGTGAGATTTTATCAGGAAATTTTGAACAGCGGTGCAAACAGATCTGTGGCTGAACCCAAATGTGGTGGCCCCAAATGATAGCAAGAGCGGGCTGCTCAAACTAAGGCCAAGATGCTGCAAGGGCTCCTCCAGCAACCTTTTTGTCAGTGAATTGAATCGGCGACAATACAGCCAAAAATGTTCAATAGATTCTGGCTCACGGCAAAATGCAAAAAAGGGAGAGATCGCCAAACCCAACTTGTGTAAATAGAAATTTAGAGGGGGGATGCGGCAGCGCAGCCTCGTCAGTGATACTTCAAGCTGCCGAGAGCAACAAATTTTCCTGTTCCAATAATATTTAAGGTGCTCATAATCCGCCGATGTTAAAAGTGATGTGTCTTGCGTGCTTAAAAGCGCACGTCGCCGAAATCTAGATGCTGTATTGTAGGCTGTAGCCGGGATGATTGGCAACACGGGGCCGCTGAGGGAAGCCTTTGCGAGATTTTCAGCAATTTCATTTACTGTCACACTGCTGTGGCCGGGAACCCATACTAAATGATCAAGGCTCAAATGCGGAGGAAGTAGGGATAAGAAAGTTGATAAAATGGGACCGTCAACCTGTGCAGCGAGGGACGAACACAAAGATAAAGAATCAGTAATTACTGCAACTACTGTAATAGAGGGGCCTAGCTTGCGTAGAGCAAGTACAACTGCTAGAAACTCTGCTTGAAAAATAGGGGTGAAATCTGGAAGGCGCAGAGAAAAGGACCAGTCTAAATGCGAGCAAAATTTTCCCACACCTGCTTTTTCATTGCATTGCGATGCATCAGTGGCTATTGCTATATCTGTAGGTAGGGTCCTCAGATGAACTTCTAGAAGACCATTTAGAATACTCGGTGGAAAAGTTTTGCATTTTTTGGGAATATGTCGTCGAAAACAATGTGGATAGTGGGCCCATTCCGAAGCGCAGGAAGGATATCATAGATGTTTACATCTAAAGGCTGAAGTAATCTTTGCACAAACACTACCTGAGGGGAATTGAAACGAGACCAGGGGACACCAAAAAAGGAGGTCGGCTGAGATCACAAAATGCTTTGGGAACGGTGGAAATGGGATTCATAGATCCTTAGGTAAGTTTGCACAGTTAAAAATTGAAGTCGTGATAAGAGAGACGGAATGCGGGCTTCAAGGTATAGCACATTGATAGCCACAAATTTTGGAAGGCCAGGCACATGCGAAGTGCTTCCCTCTCTAAAAGGACGAGAGGGCGAAGTTTATATGTAGCCGAGCCTGAAAACAACACTGACCCAAATTCTAAAATTGGCCTGACATACATTATGTAGATCATTAATAGCGCATCTCTGCGCATGCCGTACCGGTGATGACATAATCTCCGTAACATGCCCACGGCACGAGCCCCTTTCGCCGCGACATGGTCAATGTGAGGTCGCCAGGTGAGTTTGTTGTCATAAATGACCCCTAGGTATTTTAGGGATTGAACCTCCGGTATTATTTTTAACTGGCAAGTGAGAGAGACCACTACAGGAGTGAATAGAGGGAAAACAAGAGTAGCGCACTTGCCAACATTTAACTTCAGGTGTAATGCGCTCAACCAGTGCTCAAGTGTATTCAAATATGACTGCAACAGACCATACAGAGAATGTTTATCCGGCGCAGCAGCAAAAAACGCAATGTCGTCCGCATAGACGTAAGTGCGTACATGGCGGCGGAGAGGAATTGAGCTTAACAGAATTGTGACGACCCCCATAATGCGCAGGTCCACACGGGACGGAGAGGCAAAGAGACACCGTATGGCTCAGGTTAAACAAACAGGTATATTCAATAATTACACATGATTAAGATTATACACCAGAGGCTGGGGCGTCCGAGCTTACGTGCCGACGACTTCATGGGGGCGATGGAGTGGCTCCGGAGTTGGGCTCGAGCGGTTGCTGGCAGAAGCTGCACGCCGTCGGGCTTCGGCGCTGAAGGCCCTCTTGGCGAACGATGTCGTCCTGAGCGTGTATGCAGTAGAATTTCAATAGTCGTCCGTTTCTTCGAGGATGGTTCACAAACCCTTCCTCTAGTGTCGTTCGGCTTGGAAGATGAACAGGAGGCGAGCTTGTAGATGATGACAGCAGGGCATAATTTTTCAACATACATATACAGAGAGTTAAACTGGAAAAGGCAGAACTGAATTTACAAAAGAACAAACTTTGCACTACTTTACTCATCGACCGGGCAGGTTAGTGCCTAAGTAGCATCACATTACATGCTAAGCATGGAGCCCCAGCTCAGACTGAACTGCATCCGTTTACATGCGCTTTTAAGCACTTGATTAACAAAGGACTAAGGGCGGTCATTTCCAGTGGCCCGCCCAAAGCATCAATTCTCCAATCCAAAATAACATGCGAGATGGGGACCACCCCTCGGGTTGGGCTTAGCCTCGACCCCAGAGTCTGTTAACAATACAAACTAAATAAACAACAAAAACGCCACCACTCTCTCTCAAGTGAGAGTATACACAGGCTCTCTCTTCGGAGCTAATTCACTAGCGCCTGTCTTTCCACATTCTTGGCGAGTACTGCCTGTCTGTCTGACAGGTGTCCGTCACGGCCCTTCTGGGAAGCTGTGGGTGCCTTCCCGGCGATAGCCCACGACAAAGGGGGGGGGAGGGAAAGAATGTTGTCTTCGCGGTAGCGCATAGCGTCGGCTGTGGTACGGCGCGCTCTGGCCCGCTGACAGCTCCCTTGTCCTGGAATGTGCCCGGAAATTGGGGAGGATAAAGCCTGTTTCCCCGGGGCGGCGGCGGGTCCGGTTGTTCTGGTCGTCACTCAAAGAGCATGGCTGGGTAATTGATGATGCCGCTGTCACGGGTCTCCGTCTACGCCGCGCCGTCGAACATGGATCCTCGTAGCACACACGGAATGTCACACTCGCTCACCCTCCAGAAGAATGTTCTCCGAACATTTGAGTCCACGCAGCTACCCTTGTCTTTCTGAATCGCCTCGCACAGTGCGTCCGACAAAACACTTTTCGCTGCAGTCAACACCACTGCACAACACCATATGCCTCCGCTGTCAATACTGGCGTCTCCAGGGGCAGCACTGATCTTCTTTTACAGATAAACATGAAACTCAGCACCCAAGCCTCTCTTTTCTAGTCCAAACTGGACGAAATAAATTTACCACAGTTATAAAGGAGCTCCCACTTCTAGCACGATCACGGCACAGACAAAAATATAGATAACGAAAGGAAGTAGGGCAGGTTCTGCATGCGCTCCGCATGCTCTCCTGTGAAGGTGTTACTTAATGACAGAAAGGTTTAACTACCAACTCCGATAACTTAACACATAAGCACATAGCAATGTTATGAGCTGTGGCATTACACAATTCTAACCAGTTCAAAACTCCGCTCTGTTTACGCCATTAGTCCGACTTAGCTTTCCGATTTCGCAGCGGATATCGGCCTTCATGAGTCATACTAAGTAAGTCTGTGCCCCTTTGTCTGCTTTGGGACTCGCGAGGGCTCGTGGCAGGAGCCTCTCCTGGCGTTATCTGCGCGGCAACCTCGCGCGCTTCTTCTTCTAGCAATGCATGAAGTAAATCCGGTGGCATTCCGGCCGTCACCTCGGGCGCCTGCCGAACAAATGCAGGAGAGGGCGTTTCTTGCGAACTATCTGCGCGCTCCGCTTCACTTCTGTCCCCATCAAAATCCGCGCTTTCCCTTTCCTCATTTCGTGAATACTGAACCGGTGCCGACTTGAGGCGATTTGCGTGTATCCTTATCAAACGCCGGTTCACGTCTCGGACTCTGAAGTTTACCGGAGAAAGCTTCTCGACAACCTCGCACGGTCCTCTCCACTTCGTCTGGAACTTACGAGCTAGCCCAATCTGCCTTTGGCAGTTTTCAATGTACACGCTGTCCCCCACATCAAACGGCGCGTCTCTAGCACTGCGATCGTGCACCTCCTTCCTGCGCTTCGCCGCTTTCTTTAAGGACTCCTTTGCGATGTCCCTCGCCACTTGCAAGCGCGATTCTAGCTCAACCTTATAGTCGTCCAGTGAAGCGTATGGGACACGACGGGGGCCCTCTGGCACTTCACTAGGCTGGTCCGGGTCTCGGCCGTAGAGAAGAAAGAATGGCGATTCGCCCGTGCTCTCGTGTGCTGCGGAATTGTAGGCAAACATTGCATACGGGAGCCACAAGTCCCAGTCCCGCTGGTCGCGTGAAACAAAATGCGACAGGAACCCGGCCACGGTTTGGTTCAGTCGCTCCACCGCGCCGTTGCAAGCCGGATGGTACGGTGTTGTCTGCTTCTTAGCGATCTTAAGCAGCTCGCAAACTCTCCTCATTAGCTGCGACACGAAGTTTGTTACCCGATCTGTCAAGAGTTGCCTCGGGGGTCCATGTCGGAGCACGATCTGTTCGACAAATGCTCTTGCAACCGTGTCTGCCTTCTGATCTGGGACTGCTACCGCTTCCGCGTATTTTGAAAGGTGATCGACAAATACTAAAATGTACTTGTTTCCGGAAGTGGTCGTGGGCAAGGGGCCCATTATGTCCATACCTGTCCGCTCGAAGGGAGCCGAAACCTCAGGGAACGGCTGAATTGGAGCTGGTCTTCGTCCCTTGGGTGTTTTTCTTTCGAGACAGGAATGACACTTTGCACAGTAGTCTCTAACATCCTGTCGCATGCCACTCCAAAAGTACAAACGCTCCACACGCCTGCGTGTCTTCGCTACGCCAAAATGACCGGCGCATGGCGCATCGTGAAACGCGCGAAGAACCCTTTCTGTCCACGACCGAGGTATGACGACTCTCTCCCAAGCGGTTTTCTCTGGTCTCCCTTTCCTGGTTGGCCTCGTGCGCCGACACAGGGTGCCGTCTTTGCCAATGAAATAACCTAGCTGTTCGGGGTGAGACGGTGCGTCCTCTAAGCTTTCGATTATTCGCTTCAGGTCCGGATCTTTGCACTGCTCTGTGCGTAATTCGGCGGGGTCGACTACGGGGACAAACTCATCTATAGCTGCCACGGCAGCTGTGCGGCTGAGTGTATCAGCATTCAGATGCGTCTTTCCTGACTTGTGCTCAACTTCAAAGCAGTATTCCTGCAGGTGTAGATTCCATCTAGGGAGTCGCGAGCTAGGGTCCCTGACACTCATCACCCATTTCAGAGGATGGCAGTCTGTGACTAGCTTGAATTTGCGGCCGTAAAGGTAGCATCTGAAGTGCTTTACTGCCCAGACAACGGCGAGGCACTCCCTTTCCGTAGCTCCGTACTTTTGCTATGTGGGGCTCAGCTGTCGGCTAGCAAAAGCAACGGGATGTTCTTTGCCCTCGATAACCTGAGATAGCACGGCATCAACTGCGAACTTTGACGCATCTGTGGCCATAACGAAGGGCAAACTAAAATCCGGGTGGCGCAACAGCGGTGCACTCATTAGCTTCCTTTTCAGGGCCCCAAAAGCATTCTCCGCGTTTTCGTCCCAGCGAAAGGCGACATTTTTGGCTGTTAAGGCGGTGAGCGGCTTAGCGAGCTTGGCGAACTCCTCTATGTGCCTTCGGTAGTAACCGATCAGGCCGAGAAACTGCCGGACCTGGCGGACGCTAGTCGGGGATGGAAAATCCGAGACACACCTTAGTTTCTCAGGGTCCGGTCGCACGCCGTCAGCTGAAACAACGTGCCCGAGGTATTTCACCTCGTTTTTGAGGAATTGGCACTTAGAGGGCTTCAGCTTGAGACCCGCTGCTCTTAGTCGCACCAAAACCTGCTCAATATCGCGCAAATGGTTATCAAAACTGTCACTGTATATGATAATGTCATCCATATACACGAAGCACAGCCTCCCCAGAAGACCTGCCAGGATAACATCAGCGGTTCTCTGCCAGACAGCAGGGCTGTTGGCCAGACCCATCGGCATTCTTTTGCATTCATAGTGCCCTGAGGGCGTGTTGAATGCCGTTTTCTCGGCATCTGCCGGATCCATTGCTATCTGCCAGAATCCCGCCGCCATGTCCACTACCGTGAAGTACCTGGCAGAGCCCAGCTGAGAAAGCGTCTCCTGTATATTGGGGATGGGGTATGGATCGATGCGAGTTACGGCATTTAGTTTGCGGTAGTCCACTACCAATCGATACGAGCCATCTGGCTTTTCCACCAATAGTGCTGGTGCTCCCCAGGGTGACTTTGAGTGTTCGACAATGCCGCGATCAATCAGGTCCTGCACCTGCCGCTCCATCTCCTCACGTTGGGAGTAAGGAATCCTGTACGCACGCTGGTAAACGGGCGATGAAGTGCCGGTTTCTATCCTGTGCTTTATAACGCCACAGCAGCCCAAATCCAGGTTGGACGCGGCGAATACCTCCGAGTAGTCGTTCAGCAAACCAGCCAGAGCCTCCCTCTCCCTGGATTTTACGTGAGAAAGATCGAACGACACCTTTGGAGCAGCCGAAGGACTAGCATGCTCTACAGTTGCGAGTACCGTATCGGTGGGCTCACGTTGCTCTATCGCAGAGGTGAAGAAAGCCAATGTTTTGCTCTTGGGAAGGCTCAGTGGCTGCTGGCTACAGTTAACCACCCGTAGGGGCACTCTGTGGGCGTCATTAACTGTCACGAGGCACGCGGCTGCCTTCAGGCCATTGCTGAGAGAGTCGACCGGCTCAAGCACTCCCACGCCGCCGCTCTCTACATCTGAAGGCACAAACGCGTACAAAATGTGCTCCGACCAAGGAAGGACGACCGCCTCCTCGACCAGCCGGACGCCAACCCTCGAATATACCTTCTCCAATGATCCCACTGTTTGACGGGTGTCAATATCGGTAATGCGAATCTCAGCCCCTCTCCTGTTCAAAAACGGAACTTTTGAGCCGCCCGCATTAACCTCTTCCTCAGAGAATGAGACTACTACCTTCCCTTTTCTCAAAAAATCCTGCCCTAATATACCTGACACTCCGTTTGGCAGAGACACCGTGTCCGGGCATACGTAGCAGGGGTGCTCCAATGCAATTCCGCCGAGAGAGAAGTGTAACCGGTAGAGCCCACTTATGCCAAGAGGATCCCCCGTTATGCCTACAAATTTGGTTGCCATACCACCAGACGCTTCCAACACCTCGCGGTCCCCCTTCCTTCGAAGCGTGTTAAAACTGCTCTCCTTAAGCAATGTCACCTTTGACCCCGTATCTATCAACAATTCCATACAACAACCATTTAACTTGCAACGCATAACAGGGCATGCCTCGTCGGCCACACAAACTACCACCACCTCATCATCTACTGCTCCCTCCCCACGCTCCTCAGGCTGGGGAGGACTAACTAGTTTTTTGACTCGGTATCTGGAGCCCCGCTGTAGGCTTGCATAGGGCGTGTCTCGCCTGCTTCTCTTTGTGGCTCCCCACGGCGCACGTTTTGGCAGAACCTGGCGATGTGTCCGCGACCCTGGCAAGCGAAGCATACGATTTCTTCAAAATCTCGCATACCGCGCCTGTAGCTTTGTGGCGGTCTCCGGTTTCCAGCGAATGGGCGCTGTTGAGCGCGCGCTTCAACCTGGCGTTCTACCTGCTGAGTTAGCAGCTGTTCCAAGCGATCTAACCGCTCTGTCAAGAGAGCAACCTCAGGGTTGAGCACCGCTCTCTCTATGACGCGTACTCTCGCTGCGGCTGTCGTTAACGCCTCATTTCGTTCCTCATCCAATGCGGCCTCCACGGCGTGGTCGAAATTGCTCGGCTTGCGCGAGAGCACGAACCTTCGCACGGGGTCTTGCAGACCAGCCACGAACAAAGCGGTCATTTCCTCTTTAAGTATATCCTCCGCGTATTTCTTCCTTAGCTGGTCTCCTTCCTCCTCCCTGCTTAACGTATCGCGTGCTAGGCGCTGAAGCCGCGACGCAAATGTTCGCACGTCCTCCCCTACCATCTGTCCGGCGTCACGGAACCTCTGTACCCGCACGTGACGTGGTTCAGTGTCGAAATGCTCAAACGCGAGCTTCTTAAATTCCGCAAATGATTTTGTGGATTTTACTTTTTCGTCTCGCCAGGCAAAATCATGAGCAGCTCCTGCCATCTTACACCTCGCCATTCCCAGCATTTGAGCATCGGACCATCCCCCCATTTTCCCAATCTCTTCTAGCATGGAAAAGAAATCGCAGATTGGAACCCCTGTCTTATCTCCCGTAAACGTCGGAATGACGCTTCCTAATGGCAGCATGCTTGCTCCGAGCGACGGCTGTGGAGTGGGAGCTCCCTCAGATACAGTCATTTTTTTTCAAGCCCTCCAGTGCCTCAAGCCTCTCAAATGGGGGTAAAAGTCCCACAATCAGTCCCGTAATTCCCTTTTGATTACAAGTTTGAAGTCATGAATGTCACAGCATTCAGAGGACATTTGCTTTTGAGACCCCACTTCTGACACCAGTGTGACGACCCCCATAATGCGCAGGTCCACACGGGACGGAGAGGCAAAGAGACACCGTATGGCTCAGTTTAAACAAACAGGTATATTCAATAATTACACATGATTAAGATTATACACCAGAGGCTGGGGCGTCCGAGCTTACGTGCCGACGACTTCATGGGGGCGATGGAGTGGCTCCGGAGTTGGGCTCGAGCGGTTGCTGGCAGAAGCTGCACGCCGTCGGGCTTCGGCGCTGAAGGCCCTCTTGGCGAACAATGTCGTCCTGAGCGTGTATGCAGTATAATTTCAATAGTCGTCCGTTTCTTCGAGGATGGTTCACAAACCCTTCCTCTAGTGTCGTTCGGCTTGGAAGATGAACAGGAGGCGAGCTTGTAGATGATGACAGCAGAGCATAATTTTTCAACATACATATACAGAGAGTTAAACTGGAAAAAGCAGAACTGAATTTACAAAAGAACAAACTTTGCACTACTTTACTCATCGACCGGGCAGGTTAGTGCCTAAGTAGCATCACATTACATGCTAAGCATGGAGCCCCAGCTCAGACTGAACTGCATCCGTTTACATGCGCTTTTAAGCACTTGATTAACAAAGGACTAAGGGCGGTCATTTCCAGTGGCCCGCCCAAAGCATCAATTCTCCAATCCAAAATAACATGCGAGATGGGGACCACCCCTTGGGTTGGGCTTAGCCTCGACCCCAGAGTCTGTTAACAATACAAACTAATTAAACAACAAAAACGCCACCACACTCTCTCGAGTGAGAGTATACACAGGCTCTCTCTTCGGAGCTAATTCACTAGCGCCTGTCTTTCCACATTCTTGGCGAGTACTGCCTGTCTGTCTGACAGGTGTCCGTCACGGCCCTTCTGGGAAGCTGTGGGTGCCTTCCCGGCGATAGCCCACGACAAAGGGGGGGGAGGGAAAGAATGTTGTCTTCGCGGTAGCGCATAGCGTCGGCTGTGGTACGGCGCGCTCTGGCCCGCTGACAGCTCCCTTGTCCTGGAATGTGCCCGGAAATTGGGGAGGATAAAGCCTGTTTCCCCGGGGCGGCGGCGGGTCCGGTTGTTCTGGTCGTCACTCAAAGAGCATGGCTGGGTAATTGATGATGCCGCTGTCACGGGTCTCCGTCTACGCCGCGCCGTCGAACGTGGATCCTCGTAGCACACACGGAATGTCACAGAATATTAAAGAGCACAGGAGAAAGAACAGCTCCTTGCGGTACACCTCGCGTTTGTCTATACCTCTCTGAATGAACACCATTATTGTTCGCAAAAGAATTCCCTGTTATGAAGAAATGCAGATATCCATGCAACTATATAATCTGGAAATTGAAGAGACTGTAGCCTATGTATCAGGATGGAGTGTTCTGCACTGTCGTAAGCTTTGGCGACATCTAACGTAACCAACGCCGCGACCAGGCGTTGACGACGAGCAAGGAGAATTCTGCTCTCAAGATCAGCATGTACATTCCATATCGAACACCGTGGCCGGAAACCGAGTTGGCACGGGCTGAGTATACTTTTGCGGTCCACAATGGCTGACACCCGAATTAGTAACAACCTTTCTATCAACTTTACCACGTTTGATGTTAAAGAAATTGGCCTAATATTATCCAATTCATAGCCTCCACCCTGATTTTTAAGTAAAGGGATCACCTTGGACAGCTTCCACTCAGAAGGTATCCAAGTGTGTTTGAGAGAGTAGTTTATTAGGTGCAGTAAGGAGTTGGGAGACTCTTCAAATAGAATCTTGAGCATCTTTGTGGTAACAACATCAGGGCCAGGAGCAGCAGCTGGCAATCTCTGGACAACTTGTGAAAGCTCTGATAGATTTACTTGTGAGGCATTATCATTTGGTACGACTGGTGCAAACAACAATGGTCGCATAGGTAGTAAAGACGAGAACCGCTTTTGCAGGCCTGTGGCTATTAATTCAACTGCCTGGATAGCTTCTACAGGTGACATAACTAATGACTAAAAATTATGAGAGGACATGAGCTGTTTCCTAGACCGTAGAAAACCGAATAGTGCACGTCGGTTGCCCGCCTTTGAAAGATAATCGAAGTGTTCTGAGTCATAATTTTCCTTTGCGCGAGAAACTGTGCGTTTAAAGGTGGCTGCAATAAATTTATAATCACTCCAGTTATTCGGACATTGGTTATGAAGAAGCTTTTTCCATGCTGACTTCCTCCGCCTGTAATCTCTTGTACAGTCCGCATTCCACCAGTTAGAAGAATTCCCTTTTGTTGGCCTCACCAGGAACTCCGACTTTTTACGGCTTTCCTCAATAGCCAGACATATGCTTGCTGACTGGTGGACCTCGGCGATGTTAGACACTGGAGCAAGGGCAGAGCGCAACGCCGTCTGAAATCTGTCATAAATTACATGTGACCGCAACTGAGAAGACGCCGGAGTAACACGACATATGATATCAGAATGAATAGGTATATGATCACTTGAAGTGCCGCTATCAACTGTCGACCAATTCGTTACGCCAATTCCAGGACTAATGAACGTGAGATCTAATACAGATTGAGTGTGTGAGCGAAGATAAGTGGCCGATCCTGAATTTAAGCACATCAGGTTGTGATCAGAAACCCAGTCCCAAAGGCGCTTGCCGCATGAATTAGTCCTAAAACCCCAAGACACATGGTGAGAATTGAAGTCCCCAGCCACGACAACTAGGTTTTTACAGTTTACGAGTAAAAAATCCAGAGGCCTAACATCCTGGACCCCATTGGGGAAATAACAATTTGCTATTGAAAATGGAGAGCACCCAGGAAGTACAAAGTCTATTGCCAAAATCTCACAGTCAGAAGACATTTGTTGAAAAGATACCACAGCCCTGTGGCAAAATTTTGAAGAGACTAAAGTTAGTAAACCCCCGCCTCTTGACTGGCGGTCTAGGCGAAATGACTGGTAATTTTTTATATGAAAATGTTTGTCGGTTGAAAGCCAGGTTTCTTGCAGAATTATGACATCCGGATTAAGCTGAGTAGAAAGGCAGTGTAAATCTGTAGAAGCGGAAAGAATAGAGCGACAGTTCCACTGCAGAACTCGCAACGACGCTATGGTTGCGAAAGTCTAGCAGCAGCAACTGCCTGCTCCAAAATGGTATCCTTGGGTTTAGTGCCAAGCTGCTTCTTCTTTGATTTGGGCTGGGTGCCCTAAGAAGACAACGAATGAGACATGGGGGACCCACTGCGCTTAAGAAGCCGCGCATCAGGCTCCACCATCTCGGAATCATACATTATATCAACATCCCTCGAAGTACCCGAGGTAGGTACAGCGGAAGTGACAGAAGTTTGTTCCTGGGGTTGTGATGCTACTGGAATTTGAGACCGGATAAGAGGAGAGGGAATTGCTGTCGAAAGAGGTGCCAAACTAGCCTGCACGGCATGTGTAATCTGAGTCGCTAGAACATTTGTAAAGCACTCCGACACACTTGCGACAATCTTTTCTACCATTTTAGACATCGAAGCCTCCACAGCAGCCGCAATTGCCTGGGACAGCGTTGAGCCTAACATGGCACCTTGCCGAGCGGTCACACCGGCATAACCGTGGGCACGTTCTTTGACCTCTGAAATAGCGTCACGGCGTGAACAGCGTTTCCTGTCAATTATTTCCAGAATTTGAATTTCCTGAGCTCGAGAGGGACAATTTGTGTAGTTTGCAGAGTGCGCACCACCGCAAAGGCAACACTTCTCATTCTTCTCAGTGCAGGTGCTTGTTTAATGACCATCCCCACAGTTGCAACACCTCAAGTTGGATTTGCAACCGCCAGCGCTATGTCCATAGCTCCAGCAGTTGTTACACTGCAGAGGCCGAGATGATAATGGGTCTACCCGAAAAATTAGAGGCCATGCCTTGATTTCAGAGGGGCAGGAAGTGCTGGCAAAGGTAGCAATCACTGATCAGTGGGCATCCGCACATTGTTTACATCCCGGCTACAGCGGTGCACAGCAACAACACCTGCAGCCGACAGAAGCTCAAGAGTCTCTGCCGGAGACAGGGAAGAGTCTACACCCCTTACAATACCTTTCGTGCACGCCAGATGAGAAGGGATGAAAGAACTTACCCGAAGGGAGGCAAAGGATGAAGAGTTTAGTAAATCTCTTACACAGGCAAGGTCTGGCGATCTGCACAGAATCCCACCGCATCCAAACTGGCGAACCTCTGAGATTGACTCATAATGAGAAGTCGCCGACTGGAGAGCAGCCCGAACAGCACCAGGGTTGTTCATCCTGATAGCACCACCATCATTAGGGACCAGCGCGACAGGAATACTGCCGACACCACTGCGCAAAAAAGCTTCCAACGGTAGGAGATCAGTTGACAGAGAAGCCGACCAGAGGGAACTCCCCTGGCCGGGAGACTGGGTGGACATAGTCCGGGCTTACTGCCTTACCGCGCAAAGACGCAGAGAGAAAATGCCACAATCAGCCACACGAAACTTAGCCGAACGTTCCCAGCAGAGCAGGGCCGTCGGGGCAGCGATGAACAGGACGAACGCTAAGTGCCTCTAAGAACCGGTGCTGAAAGCGTCTTGGCGTCAGCTTCGTCTTCCGTCTGCTTTGTCTCCTTTGCCGGCACTTGTCGCTGGGGCATCAAAGCCCAATTGGTGGTGGTAGTGGTTTTTTCATTAAAATAATAGTAAAAAGGAAGGAAAAAATTTTAGCTAGCCCCGACATCTGCCATCGATACTGAAGAACGTGAGCTGGGGCAGCGGAAATAAAGGATAGCAGGCAGAATGGAGAAATTAAATGAAAGATGTGAGGGGACAGGAAGAGAGGATAGGGGGAGAAGTAACATATACAAGCTATTTACACAATATGAAATATGTCCAGGTTGTGCGCGTGATTAGTTCATTTTAGAGGAATTAAAACACACGCGCACAGCACTGTGTTGGCTTCAACTGGTGTGGCGTCCTATATTATTCGTTCAAGGTAGAATTCGCGGACCGTTCGGTGACTGTGTGTAACGACCTGACGGAGAACAGACGGGACGTCAAGCCCGTGTGTTCGAAGAATGCACAGAGGCTCACCAAAGTTCGCCAACGAGTGCGCGCACTACCCTCAGGACACAATAGCGTCTTGATGGAGCCTGGTGGCATGCGCTGCGCCCTATAGGCCGCGAGCATATCGCGACGAGCATCGGCTAACGCGGCACAGTGAAGGAGCAGGTGTTCTAGTGTTTCCACTGCACCGCAGCAGGTCACACACATCACTCGTCACGATTCCGTGACGCACCCATCGTTCCCCGGCCACACGCAGCCAATGCGCGCGCGGAGGATCCTTCCAAGTTGTGATCGTGTAAGTGCGCGACAGCCGATGATACTGTCGATGAGCTCACCTCCTGCGATGCGTGGGTCGGGGTGCTGCTTTCGGAGATTGTCGTGGATGGCCGCACGCACGTCCTCCAGCGCTAGGGGCAGATCGCTGGCATGTAGTTGGTGTGCAGCGGTAGCGAGGTCATCAGCTTCTTCGTGTCCGGCGATGCCGCAGTGACCGGGCACCCACTGTGCAGGCATGGCACATCCTCTCTGCGCGAGGCGCTCGATGCGCGAGCGAATTTCACGCACTAGTGGGCTAACACGGCCGTTAGATTGCAGGCGGTTGAGGGCGGCGCGGGAGTCGCACAGCAGAGCACTCCCAGGCGGCAGAGGGCCGAGGGTGAGCAGCAGGTCCAGCCCGAGCCGGATCCCCATCAACTCCGCCGTGGTGCAGGAGCCCAGGAAGGCTGCGTGTTGCTGGCTGTGCAGTCGCAGGGCGGGGATGGTGGCCGCCGCAGCAAGGGAGTAGCTGTCGCGGGCCACTGAGCCGTCGGTGTACACGAGATGGTCCTGGAGCTCCTCGTGTATGACGGCTCTGGCCAGCTGCTGCACAGCACAGAGGGGTGTGCTCCGCTTTCCCCCAATGCCGACGATATCTCGCTGTACCTCCGAGGCAGCAGGCCAGGGCGCGCAGGAGCCGTAGGGAGGTGGGCCTTGGGTCAATTGCTCATACTCGAGCAGCGCCACGCCCATTCGTGAGCGCGGGTGCGAGCGAATACGCTGCAGCAGCGAGGCGCCGTCCGGTGCGCGGTGAAGCCGGTGGATGTGATTCAATGCCCTGCGCGCTGCATGGAGCTCAAGTGGCCCCGCTCCTGCCTCGGCCAACGTTGCGGCGCACTGCAAGTTTTTGGGAAGGCCTAGGCACACGCGCAGGGACTTGCGGTGCTGAAGCTCGAGTTTCTTCCAGCACGGCTTGCGCACCGTGACGAGCGGCAGCGCATAGAGCACCGCCCCCAAAGCTGCGGCATTGTATAGCCGCAGCGCGGCTTGCTGGCAGATGCCCTGGTCTCGAGCGGTGAGCTTGTGCACGGCGGCAGTGATCCTCTTCATCTGCAGACTGGCCTTGGTCGCCGCGGGGTGGAAGGAAAGGCGCCAGTCGATGTCCAGGGCAAGGTACCGCACCGATGTACGCCAAGGAATCGGAGTCCCGTCCAGTGACAGTGGCGCAAGGTGTGCGCGCGAGCGCGAAACGCAGGCCATGGTCACCGATTTGTCCGCGCTCAGCGATAGACCAAGGCCGCGCAAGCTGGCATCGATTGCGGTCAGGGCTCCGTGAAGGCACCCCCGCACACGGAACGCCTCGCCCGGTGGTCCCCGGCCCCACAGAGCTATGTCGTCTGCATACATGAAGATGTACACATGGTGTCGGCCGTTTGTGGGGAGGCAGGCCGGCACCACCGACATAGCCACATGGCTCTGCCAACTCTACAAAGCTGTGCCCGCTGGAGATTGCGAGGGCGGCCAGCGGGTGAAGGTTTGCCTGTGGTTCGGTGATGATCCGCAGGGTGTCAAACAGCCTCCGCGAGCTGACATCTTCCTCCATCCTTTAGCATAGTGAAGCCCACTGCCGGCGGCATAGCTTGTTGGCGTGGCGGTGCGCTGCCGCGTCCAAGCGGTTGTAGACAGTCCAGTCGGCGGCTTTGTCAGTCCGTCGCGCCCGTCGCTCTGCGCGATCTCTCTTCTCGCGCAGATTGAGCAGCTTCATATCAGGTCTGGGCTGCCCTGCCCTTATCTCTGCTCGTTGAGTGGCTGCGAGAGCGCTTCGGACAAGACTTGAAAAGAAATCTGCGCCAGTGGCCGCCGCCTCGTCGACCACCCGCCTGAACGCACTCCAGTTGGTAATGGAGTAGGCACGTTTGGGGCGCGCCTCCAACGCAGTGGGTTCGATTAGGATGGAGTAGTGATCCGAGCCCCAGAGAGATGGTGATGGGCGCCATGTCGCCTCGATGCCTCTGGATGCGAAGGCAACGTCGATGCAGGAGCCGGTTGTTCCGCGTCGTCGAAAGGTGGGCTCGCCGGTGTTCAAGGGGGTGAGTCCCAGCTGCGTTGCTGCGTCGTGCAGGTCGTCTCCACGCGCGGAGTGGCGCGCACTGCCCCACGCACTATGGTGGCGTTAAAATCACCGTACAGCACACGGCAGTTTCTTTTTTTTTTGCGGTTCGTTGTCAACGCGGGAAATAAACAAGAACAGTAAAAATAAAATCTCCTCTTTGCATAAATCTCAGATCCTAATTTGACATTGATTAAAACTTCGATGCGACGCCGCCAGTACACAGTCAACATTGAAAGCAAGCAAGCGTGGCACTTATACGTTCAATTTGCTGAGCAGAAGCCTCTTACTGGACCATTGATTTTTTGTGCGCTGAATGCATTGGCTAGCGGTACCTAATCGAATAAGCGTAACTCCATTTGCGTTATCTTCTTTGCATTAACTGTTTGTTTGTGCCTAAACACGAGTTTAAATTCTCGTGCTGATGTTCGCCACCAGTTGTTTTTGTAACTAATAGCCTCGGCCATATATGTTATCTGCTCGCGTACCTTTTTTGTACACAGTGTTTGCTGGCCTGGCGGTCAAATATACTACACTTTTTGTATTTTATAAGCGTATGTAGCTATGGCTAGAGAGCTTGTCGTCATAAACATCCTATTTTATGAACTCTTCTGAAACTTGTCATCACTTAAGTTCGCCTTGCAAATATGTCGCGATAGTTTTAAAGTGTCCGTACGGTCGGTTGGGGATTCCTTGTCACACCATTACGCATATATCGGCACGTTTTCACGTGAAATCATATCCTGCTGTATTACACTTCATCGCACATAATAATCCTTGACGCAGATTATTGGCCCATAAAACTAAGTTTTCCTTTAATGCCTTTTGCGCACAGTGCTGTGCAACCTGCTTGTAAAAACTGTGTTTATCCTCCTGAACGAACATCCTCATTTGTGAAGTAGAGGCCCGGCTCCCGACAAAATGGACTCCGGTTCACTTCCGCTTGGCAAATTTTTGAAGCAAAAGCTTTACTATCCTAGCGGCGGCCATTTCGCTGCGTCTGCACGAATGACCTTGAACAGGAGGAGAGGAGCTGCGTAAGTAACCACGTGACGCACCACGTGACTCGCAGCAGGTGCAGTCGCGCGCTCCGCCGTCGTCGCGGCGGCTGCGCGCTGCCTATCCAGAGCCTCGCTATGAGCGGAGCAGGTCAGCCGGAGCCGACGTCCTCGAGAGTGCGTACTCCCTGGCGTCGGGCCGAGTCTAATCACTCGGTCGACATTGCCAACCGTGCGAGATTCATAGCAATCGACAGCGAGCGTAAACGCGCTAAACGGCCAGCCGAAAGCAACGCAGGCCGGGAGCTTAGGGTCGACCGCGAGGGAAAGATGGCGGGTGAAGACAGCGACGAGCCTTGTTGGCAGCCGAGGCGGAGACTGGCGAGCCGCTGGAAGTGAGTTTTCGCATTGCGGATTGCACGACGACCCACGTGGTCCGTCTGTTTGTCAGACTGTGCTTCGGCCACGAAATCCTTAGGACGGGACTTCGCGGGTAATCCTTGCTTTCCCTTGCATAACTAGGGTTAGCTGATCTAAGCCGCAGCCATTTTTTTTCTTTGCAGCGAACCCGCTTTTCTACGTCACAACGCCCATTCTACGAGTGTGCATTGCCCACTCGCGCCGATGCGGGGTTTTCCTCCGAACGGGACCATTAGCGCTTTTGCTTTACTAGGTTATCGAAGGCGAAAAAAGAACAGAAATAATGCTGCCGCTCCGTGGGTTGCCCTTCGGCTGCCGGTCGTGGCCTCCATGTCATGCCTGGCGGCGACATCCGGTGCCCACGTCTTAAGCTGGAGTTGAATATACGGCTCCGAGCTGGCCAAAGCAGCCTCGCACAGCCGCGGACTGTTCTCACTCCGGTGAGAAGGCATCGGGGTGAATAAGGGCGTAGCGGGCAGGAGAGAGGAAAATGTGGCCGCCTGTAAATGGCGCCGCCTTTTCGGTTGGAGCTTAGATAGGAACTTGTGAGCGCTAGTGAGGGATAGGCGGGCGTTTCGGTGATGGATGATGTCATGGATTGTGAGGAATAGGCAATCCGATGTAAGCCAGCGCCTTGATGTCTTCTCAAATCAAGGATTGACATCGGTCATATTTCATGTCAGTTGGTAGGCGTAATTATATTTCATTTATTTCCTAATTGCTGCTTACTAGTAGTAACAGGCAGTTCCGTTTACAATCCACTCTTGTGAGATAAATTCTGCTGACTCTATAAAAAAAAACAATTAGTCGGCTTCACCTTTCACTTGCCGTAGACGTCGCAATGACAACCTGACGGGGGTAAAATGGAACACTGCATGTAAGTACACTCCATCTACGTTGACACCGAACGCAGACCATGGGACGTGATCTTGCGATACTTTGCCTCCGCCTAAAAATCACAGTTAAGGAGGCAACCCTGTGAAACCCTATCACCTAGTACACAGCAGGGAGGCCATGATGACAACGCTCGACGCAGTGTTGCAGGAGGTCACAGACGGGGACAACTTCGACTTCGTCGCCTACTTGGGCTATATTCTGAGTTTGTGTCATAATAAAAAGCATCATAGTCTGCCGCAGCGGCCGCACCTGATTGGTCGAAACGCCGGAAGCGGATGTCGTTTCGGTTGCGACTGTGAGTGGCGGCAGGATGTCACTGCGGTGTGGTTGCTGCAGCGAAACGTCTTGCGTCGCTATTGCTCTTTACCGACAAATGGAACGATGCTAATGCGAGCGAAGAAATCTTCACCCACAAGTTTAGATGCCCATCGGCTGCCACTGTAAAGGGGTAATATCAATGGTGCTTTCTTTGCCCATTGGACTTCAACAAATAGAAGCAATAGTTCAGATACTCTTTTCAGTTCTGTAATGGTCGGAGGTGTCCTTAAGGAAGAGTAGTCAATACGCATGGCTTTTCAGTGGCAGAAGGCGCCCGCTACAGCCGTCGATCGCCAATGGTAAATAAAAAGCAGCTACCTTGGTCGCTTAAAACTGCGTTTTCAATTTACCGAGAGGGTTGAAGCGAACGGAGAGGAAAATTTGTGTGCACTCACAATCTGCCCAAAGCGCGCACCGTGCCGTGCTGAACCAAGACATGTGACGAATTGCTGTCTGCAACACCGCTGAACGCAAGTTGGCGCTGTTATTGAACGGTTTTGCTGAGGGAAATTTATTTTTGTCATTCCTTTTATGCAGGCATTGCAAGAACCGCGGAGTGCCGCTTATAGGTTTTTAATTGATCTGCCGCCAATATATAAAACATATGAACTAAAAAAATCGTCTTACTCTGTCTTTACAGATGCGTTGGGAGACTTCGCAGACTTTTTCATAAGTTCGCAATGGTATGAAGCGCAGGCATGCCCACACTGACCTGACCAATGATTAATTTTATCTGCCGCCAGCCAAAAGCAGTGTGGTTTTATAGAAAGTGCGTATGGCCACCTGTAATGTCTTTCGTGCATATATTATCAAAAAGCGGCCACGAGCATCGACCGCAAATATAGCCGATGCATAATTGCCGGGGCACTGGTACTGGAGTCTAGTGTACACTAGTAAATAAATCAATAAATATAGTTAATTATCTTTCACGAAACAGTGAGCTGCGATGCACGGTCTCAGCAATTTAGCCGCTAGTAATAATGCAACATTTCTCTCTGAATCTCATGTTGTTTGCATCATCGCAATAAAAATGACTGCACGCTATCGGGAGTGTCTATATGTAAAAACCTTTATTATTCGAAGGTAAAACTCTCCATCATTATCGCACTTAGCATTAAATTTAGTTAGAGCTTTGCAAACATTACACGTCGGTGTTTTTCCTTTTAAAATCTGACATAAATCTACAGTATATTCCTGGACATAAAATTTAGGCATCAAATGTTTTTATAGACATAACAAGGGTCTCCTAAACGACTTGAGCCGAGCTTCGTCCCGCAGCGACATAGACCCTGAAGCCGGCCT
>JARKHS020032744.1:0-45339 GCA_030143305.2 Amblyomma americanum | reverse complement strand
ATAGACATGACGAAATGCTCCTGAAATCCTTGAGGCGAACTGCATCCCGCAGCTACTTAGACCCTGAAGGTGGCCTTGCAGGTCAAACTGAACCCGAATTGTCATCTGAAGTATTCCGAACATTCTTTCTGCCACAGTGGTTCCCAGCGCAAACTTCAGTCCATGTAGGCGACTAACCCGAGCCCAGAAACCGCCTTTGGTTGCTTTCAAAGGCCCGTTCAGGTGACGGACTGAAAATTGGAAATTGGTTCTGGGGAAAAGGAAATGGCGCAGTATCTGTCTCACATATCGGCCGACACCTGCACCGCGCCGTAAGGAAAGAGATAAAGCAAGGAGTGAAAGAGGAAAGGAAGAAAGAAGTGTGGTAGTGGAGGGCTCGGGAATATTTTCGACCACCTGGGGATCTTTACCCTGCACTGACATCGCACAGCACACGGACGCCTTGGCGCAAACTACAGACACACACACTCCCCTCACCCCTGACCTTAGCCCACTATCACCCGTCCTTCCCCACTCCTGCCTGCACCTTGTGCCCAGAACCATTCGCCTCTTCCCTTCACATCCTCTTTCTCTGCCCGGCGGACCCTCTCCCGCGCGGCCTAGAGGACCTCAAGACCTGGGAGGACTGGGAGACCCTGCTGCGCTTGGAGGACCCAGCCGTGCAGACATTTGCCAAAGGCCGGGCTGCCAGTGTTACGGACCTTAGGGACATAAACACTTGAGTGCAGTGGGGTCGTGCGGAGACCCAGGGGCGTGCCCCGACTTCCTCTCCAACAATAAAGTTTTTCTCTCTCTCTCTTAGCGTTTCGCCTCTGTCGAAACGTTTACCCGCCGCGGTGGCTCAGTGGTTCCGGAGCTTCCGGGTTCGAACCCGACCACGGCGTTCGCGTTTTTATGGTGTAAAAACACTAAGACTCCCGTGTGCTGTGCGATGTCAGTCCACGTTAAAGATCCACAGGCGGTGTAAATTATTCCGGAGCCCTCCACTACGGCACCTCTTTCTTCCTTTCTTCATTCACTCCCTCCTTTATCCCTTCCTTTACGGCGCGGTTCAGGTGTCCAACGATATATGAGAGAGATACTGCGCCATTTCCTTTCCCTCAAAAACCAATTATATTATATAAACGCGGCCGCCGCGTACTTTCTATCTCATCTTACATCTCTCCTATATGCTGCACGTGGTAGCGACTGTGGCTCGGCTAGAGCCAGTGAGCAGGCCTTTGCACTTTCCTTTTCTTTCTTCCTGGCAACAACAGATAGACAGACGGTCGGGTTCGGACACGGGTTCTCTGGATCAGTAGCCGTGGTGGTGTTGAGACTTTTATTGCTTCTAAATATACGCAGGAAGGCATGATTTGACCGGCTTCTAAGGGGCCGGCCCTCACAAACACTAGGTTCAGTAGCCAAGCGCTCTAACCAACTAGGGATTGGCCGGACCCGACGAGTATCCGTTACGGGTCCAAGTTGGACTTATTTTTGGAAATGTGGTGGAGAGTTTGAAGGTTGCTTCACTCCCGCCACCGGTTGGTCCGGTATTGCGCTGCCTCCGGTATCGGCCTTGCCTTTAGCGCGTCTTTGCTATCCTGTCTCTCTAACCCATCTTTCAACCCTCCTACTATCTGCACGTGGTATCGATTGTGGCTCGGCTTGAGCCAGGGAGCAGGCCTGTGCACTTTCCTTTCTTTTCTTCCTGGCAGCAACACACAGCGCTCTAACCACTGACCCACCGCGGCGGGTGATTCACCGAAATGCCGGATCCGTTAGCGGTGCCTTGGTTGCAAAGTGCCGATGTGCCCACACGCTGACGTCGCACACATAGCGGATACTCTTTAAGCAGACGCTCAATGACCTCAAGGAAGCAACCAGTCGCGGTGGCTCAGTGGTTTGGGCGCTCGGCTACTGATCCGGAGTTCTCGGGTTCGAATCCGACCGCGGCAGCCGCGTTTCGATTCAGGCGCAGCGCATAAGGCGCCCGTGTGCTGTGCGATATCAGTGCACGTTAAAGATCCCCAGGTGGTCGTTTACAGCGAAGCTGTATCCCTCTACTATGCAAGGAAATTTTCGTGTCGTCGTCAGCAAAACAAATCCCGAGGAGTGAAAAGGCACCATACACCACTAAAATCGTATATCATACTGATCATGAAAAAGTTATGATTTAAAAAAGGTACGAAGAAAAAATCGATTGGAGTGTTTAAAAATTATAAAAATACAAAGGCACAACGCTTCAACTTGATATTTAAGAGCTGGACGCGATGTGTGCAGAGTTTGTGTTTGTACCACTATTAAAAATAAACGAATTGAATTGAATTGAACGTGTTGCAGAGTTTTCAATGTGTCCACAAACCCCATCGTCCTTTCTGCGCGACGCCTTCCTTACCCGTTCCACAATTTCAGGAAAGGAAATATTGTCTGTCTCACATTTCGCAGTGGACACAGAAACCACGCCACAGGGCAAAGAATATTCCAGCCGCGCGGTGCCGTAATTACAACTACACGTTCCGGTGAACATAGGTTTGCAGCTGCTTCGAAAGGGGTTGACGTCATTCGAAGCCCGCTGAGTATGGTAAGAACACGATCACCCTCGCGGTCGTGAATAATAAAATACTCAAAATAAGTGCCTCAATACTCTTTCAGGTAACCCAGAGACTGCAGAGGAAGCTGCCATTGCACTGGCTTGTGTAGGCACAAAAGCGATGTACATCATTAGTCACTAAAATGTTGCGATACTAAATTTCAGCAGGGGCCGGGTCTCCCCTCTAACGAATACAATTCTAAGCTGTCATATAATAGACTGGAAAATTACACTAGTCTGGAAACCAGCACATGCATCCCTGTCTGGTAATGAGACGGCCAATGAGTTCGCCAGAGGATTTTCCTTCAGGGCGGACCCGAGAGAGGCGGTCTTCACAGACAGGGATCGCATGGTGGGATAAAGAGAAATTACAGACCACTATCATTTGCAACGAGCTAGACTTCCTCCAGCGAACAGATCTTTGACCAGATACCAGGCCATCAACTGGCGCCAGTTACAAACTTACACATTTACAAACTCGGTCCTCTGGAGTGTTATGCACCCAGGGCAATTTTCAGACAAATGCGCAAACTGCGACCTTAGGGCCGCCTTGGAGTACATACTATAGGAATGTCCTCATGCCCACAGGGAGGGACGAGGCATACAGACGAGACACTATTGGGAGACCCTAGTACTGAGCTTCGACCCCACGACTCAGCTACAAGTCGTCCGACTGGCCGAAGCCGCCGCCGAGGGTCAAGACCTTTCTGCCGTCGTCTAGGCGGGTAGCCATCTGGCTACCCTCTTTCTGTTGGACATTAAAAGTTTTCCTATCCTATCGATGAAGGAGACACGCAAAGGCGCCTGTGTGGTGTGCGATGTCAGTGCACGTTAAAGATCCACAGGTGGTCGAAATTAATCTGGAGCCCTCCAACCGGCACCTTTTTTTTCCTTTCGTCTTTGACTTCCACCTTTATCCCTTCCCCTACGGCGCGGTTCAGGTGTCTGCCGAGATGTGAGAGATACTGCGAAATTTCCTTTCGCCAAAAACCGATTTTTATTTATAACAACAACAACAACAACAACAACAACAACAACAACAACAACAACAACAACAACAACAACAACAACAACAACAACAACAACAACAACAACAACAACAACAACAACAACAACAACAACAATAATAATAATAATAATAATAATAATAATATTTGGGGGAAAGGAAATGGCAATTTTCAATTTCAATTTTTTTGTAACAGAGTCCATTCCTAAACCGGGAAAAGACTGGAGATAGAAACCTCCGCCAAATTTCTCGTACACCATGTCTAGGAAAGGTCATGGAGCACGTTGTCTTAAGCATGCTCCAAATGCACGCTTAAAGTTGCACTAAAGAGGAATCTGGACTCGTCTTTTTACCGCGGGAACACTATCTATACGTTCCGGCCATTCTTATAAACTTCGAATTATTGTTCTGTGCGGCCGATTGCCCTAATTAAATCGGATTAATCATCCCTGCACCTGTCACTTTTTGAACTCAACGCGGTAGGTATGAGGAGTCAATTAACGCGTCAGCCAGTCCCGTGGCGACTTGCCTCTTTGCCATTGGCGGAGTGATACGCAAATCAAAGAGTCCACGTGTATTTTTATTCCCTTGGGCCGAATTTGCGGCTATATTGTCTGTGACGGAAACTGCTTATTCACAGAAACCTAAAAAAACAAACAAAATAAAAGCTAAAGTAAAGCCGCCACTGGACTGGCTGAAAGGCACTCCACCGGTTGGTTGACTCCGCCTACCTATCGCTTTGAGTTCAAAAAAAGGCGGGAGCCGGGACGTTTAATTAGATTTAATTAGGAGAACCAGCCGCGGAGGACAATAATTCGAAGCTTCTGAGAATGCCCGGAGCGTGTAGATAAAGTTCCCGCTGCAAATAGAAGAGTGCATTCCTTTTAGTGCACCTTTAAGTGGAAGACACGTTTCTCTCGTCCGTGACTCGATTTTGAGCAGGTCTCTCGAGTGAGGACATTATGTGGCAGATACAGCAAGACATTCTTCATCCAAAGAACATTAGATCCACACGTACCATCCTGGGATTCGATGTGAGTAAAGCCTGTGACAGTGTGCCATACGCTTCCATCCGCTCTCACCTGTCGCTGACGAACGTATGCAAACGGACATACGACTACATCGCCATCTTTGTGATCGAGCGCGCGGCTACGCTGAATTCAGGGGGCAAAACTAGCGAAGAAATTACACAGACACTGGAACCGTACTACAATTATAGATACTTGCTAAATTTGCTACCTCTTACGTGTGGTAAACCAAAAAAGTTTTAAAATCGACTTTAAAATTATTGTTGCCCTCACGCGCTGTGGTATTCCGGCGACAATGCACAAAATTATTTGTTTTTCTTGCAGAATCGCAATGGGGTCAGTCAACTGCTGCCGGTCCATCTGAACGGCCACAACACACAAAAGTGAACACATACATCTCAACCCTTGCAAGGAGAACCTTCAGAGCCTCTTGAACCTACGCCAACGGGCACAAGGTTTTACGCGATAAACTTTTAGAGTTACTGCACAAAACAGCGCTGCCCTACATGTAGGACGCTAGGAATATAAGGGTTTCATTTCACCTAATTTTATTACCTCAATAGCCACGAAGGGGTGAGTACATATATATTGGTGAGCACGTATTAACACAACGAATCATAACTGGTAACATTATTGGACAAGTTGGATGAGCACTTGATGGTTGCTATGCCTTTGGGTAGGTATTTCCAGTCTGCTGCAGTAGGGGGAAAAATGATGCGGCAAAGATAATCCCACCAGGATACACGCCACACGTTTTTATACAGCCAATGACGCTTCACGCGATTTCTGGCAGTTGCGAGACTGCTGTCGGCTCCGCAACTCAGCGTCACGTGATTCCCCAGTTGCCGTCGGCTCAACGCGCGCAGGGGCGGCGGGGCGTGGACAGTCGCGTGGCATAACGTCCGAGAGAGCATTTTAAGGCGAAAGCCTTTCTTGGCTCATGAGTGGCGTGGACGGAAGTTGCAGACTGAGTGCCGTCGACTCTCACGAACTGTCTGTCATAAGTTGTGTGGCAAATAAAACAGAAATGTGAAAGTTGATTAAGCAACAGTTCTTAAGCAACATATATTGTGACGGGCTAGAAGAATACGAACTGTGCAGTGGCTCGGGCACCTAGGAGTTCTCGCGCAAGGCCGTCCGCCAGTAAAATCATCCTGTAACCATCTGTGATCTCATCTCATTCACGCATCTGCTTTCCGTCAAGTTACTATATGTAATGAAATAAACCGGAAATTAAAAATAAAAGCAAAAGTAAAAATACATAAGAAAGATAAAAATTAGTTATAAGAAATAACTGAGAAGAAAAGAGAAAAACAAGCCGAAAATTACTGAAAATAACAGAAAAAGAAAAATTAAGAAAGAATGAGGACAGGGAAAAGTTTTTGCATTTGCGCCCTTAAGGAGACATTTTTCTTCTGGAGAGTCACGGACGCCTGAACCAACCAGCCACTGCGTCCTTGTTCCGCATCGCACGGGAAACTAGGTTTATGGGGGTTTAACGTCCCAAAGCGACTCAGGCTATGAGAGACGCCGTAGTGAAGGGCTTTGGGAATTTCGACCGCCTGGGGTTCTTTAACCTGCACTGACATCGCACATTATACGGGCCTCTAGAATTTCGCCTCCGTCGAAATTCGACCGCCGCGGCCGGGATCGAACCCGCGTCTTTCGGGCCAGCAGCCGAACACCATGACCACTCAGCCAACGCGGCGGCATCACGGCAAAATAACCATTGCTCCATTTTGTTTGGGGAAGCATCCATGAGAGCAACGACGTGCTTTCTTTCGCAAGTCAGCATGAAACTAGCGGCCTATGTTATTTACCCATCCGAGAAACGACAACCATCCGCGCAGGTATTAGACACCTTTAGCACACCGCGTACCGGGCTATACCTGTACCGAAACACCGCGAGTCCGCGCGCAGTCAGAGCGCATGCAGAAATCGCCTTGACGGCGTCAGATGACGCCAGGAAACAGGCTGCTGCGTGCGCGCCTACCGCCGCATCGGGACCAATCAGCGCGACCGCAGAGGCGATGGGCGGGCTCCCGAACATTAACACGGTATGCTAATGGTGTCCAAAAGTTTTCCAGTTCGACTCTCGCTCGAGCCGCTGGGGAGGCGCCCACCACCCACATTACACCGATAGCGCGGAGAGGACAAGGTGTCCAGGATTTGCCAGCATAGTTGGCGTTTACTGAAGTGGTTCTTGAAAGGACTCTTTATTGGGCTTACTTTCGCCCACAAATACCCGAGCAATAGGCGGCGAAGTTAGCAAGAAATGTTTTCGGTGGTCCACGGAAGACAGGATCCTCGCTTCCCTCGTTCGCGGTGAATTTAAAGTTGGCAAAGAGCCTCCGATTAAGTCCCAAAGGTAACTACGCAATCTCGAGCAATGTAGAAGTCTTTGAAGGTGGCTGCGGTCAATCTAGATAAAACTAGCTGTCTTTTGTATCAGAAAATGTTGAAGCCGTGTACCACCGGCTTTGTGCAAGAACGAAGAAACATTAAGAACCTTCGCTGAATTGAGTCCTATTCAAGAAGAATCGATCCATTGCTTATCAACGGTGCGCAAAAAAATTTGCAGTGTCTTAGCTTAGCTATGCCAGGATATATATTTATAGCGATAGGTACATTTCCCTGGCTGGGCTTGTTGTGGTCACTGTATGTTTAGCAATGGGAGGCATTGGGTATACACATCTTTTTTTCATTTTGCTTGACAGTAGACGAAGACTGGCCGATGATCTGCGAAGTAGCATGCAGTGGTCTCAATTTGACTATACGGTATTTTAATCTGATAGAGTCTCTTTGGTATACAAGGCCTATATTCGTTCCCCACTGTGCATTCTGGACGTGAGGGTCCGCAGCTAATTTAAAGTCAACCTTTTCTTTCATACAGTGAATAAGAGATTAATGTTTCCTGTTAAAATCATCCAAAGTCACACACAACTGTGAAACCGTGCCGTAGGCTGGTATACACGGGGCCACCACATCAATCGTCTGTATTACAGATGTCCCGGTGCCACGTAGACTCCTTGGATGATAATGCCGCTTTCCAGAAGCCGAACACAGCAGGCTTCACCATTATTCACCGCGATCGAAGGGAGATGTCTGACGGCGGTGATACCTTATTTCACGTAAACACAGACTCCAGCCTTCTTATATGGTTCAAGCCAACTGAGAGGCGACAACCTCAGGATCAGAAGAGTTAATCTTCTCTTGTCAATACCGCCGTTTAGCAGCGGCTGAACTCTCCTTCTTTGCACGCATGACAAACGTTGCGATAAAGCCGCCCATTACATCTCTGCCTTTTATATGAAATGCTGCGCATGCAACGGGCGTTTCGGGTGATAGAGCGGCGTGCGGCGAGGCTGCGCCTCCTCTACTTTTACAGAGGAGGCGCTGGGCGAGGCGGCGACGAAGAACGCGGCGCCGCTGTGGAGTCTCTCCCGTTACTATGGTATCGGCGCATGCGCACAGCTGCTCATCCACGTAAAGTCACGCTCGGCTGCGACGGCTAAGTGGGCGCGCGGCCGCCGAAGAGCATGCTGCACCCTGCTCCTCTCCTGTTGCCATGGTAACGGCGCATGCGCACGACTGGCTTCTCCCATGCAAGGCGAAATGCTCGGTTGCTAGCCCAGTGTAGCGCTCGCTACAAAACTTCGCGTGGTGTAGCTCTGGTTAAACCTCGAGTGACGCGTAGCTACAGCCGGCCGAGTGGAACTTGCTCAGCTGAATTGCAGTCAGTCTTTCGCCGCTCCGTTTCGCTGGGCGTTCCTTCATCATCTCCGTCCCACTTGACACGGCGCATGCGCACAACTGTGGGAGCTTGGTATCGCCGGCGTGGCAGCTCCTCCGCACCACGTGGCTAGTCACGTGACGAACCACGTTATCAGACACGGCGCTGCGCCGCCGGCTGCTGCTCCTCACCACGTGACCAACCAAGTGACAGCGTGGCGGCACAGCCACAGGTTGGCGGCGCCGCCACGCTGCCGTTTACGAGAATTCGAAAGCATTATAGTCCCAAGACGTTGACGAATTGCCCCCGCTTAATGTCCGCTTCTCGCTTGCGCAGTTAAGTCTCAACCGTTAGAGACTAGCGTTCCGCGCTCTTACCGTAGCGGTGACCATCGTTGTTGCAGCCTGCCTCTGCTGCCGTCGATTTATTGGCTCCTGTGCCTTGGAGCCGGTAACTTACATTCGTGTGCGCCCTCGTCTTCCTGTTGCCGTATAGACGCGGTCGCCTCGTTGGTCGCAGACGTTGACTTCGTCGCCGTTCCATCACACTGCATCGCACACACACCATCGACAAGGGGGTCTGAAGAGACAGTGACACGCGCGCAGCCACGAAATCCTTCGAAAAGAATTATGACTCCTATCGCGTGAGCGCTGGCGCGACTGTCATGCAGCAGGCAGGCTGATGCTGGCACCTGCTGCCTCCAACGCTCCGCCCCCATCCGCCGTAGGTAGTCCCTATTTCGACTGCGACGCCCTCTCCGGTAATGTTTCGTCGCTGGGAAGCTGCTCAAGTCGCTTCCTTCTCCACTCTTGCTAGGTGCACTGCATAGCCGCCTCGTGAAACCGCTACTCAAGAACATGTTCTCTAGGCGACACGACACGCGCCTTCAGAACAAAGCCCAAGAACAGGATGATTTTTATCGTGCCGACGAACAAGCAAAATTCGTGGACGCGGCAAGCTGCAACAACCTACGCGGTCCGAGCAACAGCGCCGCGATCTACCCTTATCTGCGCCGCCATGGTGCGCGCCCTCTCCCCAGCCGCAGCAGAAGAGACAGCGATAGCGCTGTCCATCGCTTACCACAGTACGCGCATAGCTCTCAGTGACTCAATACGAGCAACCCTTCGATCTAGGTATGGAGAACAACAACAACAACCAACTAGGACAAGTTAATTCTATTACAAAAACGAATTCTTCGTATATATAGCAATTACCATGGTCGTTATGCACATCTTGCAACAGCTCCATTATTCCAGCGTTATTCATTTCTTCGCGCAGACAAAATTTGTTATAAGAAGCTTCTGCTTACAGTAAACAAACATAAATTCTTCTCCAAAACTTCCAATCCAGATACATCTTGGCACCTTCTACGGCGAAACATCCGACACATGCCGAAAACGGGAACAAATTACGGAAAGTAGACATTTTTATATAAGTCAACTGAAATAATAAACAAGGTAGATGAACTGTTGGATTTTAGGCCTTCAATTGGTACCTTCAAAAAAGAGCTTACCGCATTGTTACTAGCTGATGTTGTTTCCTTTTCTTGATCAGTGTCATTCTGTTCCCCTTCTGTTTGTTTCTATGAACGTATATTCGTTCCCAAAATGAATATGTAGAGTTTATTTGTGATAAGTATGCATTGTGGCTGTGTAATGTGTATCACAAGTGTAATATGTTTGTACCTATGTAAACTCTGTACTTGTGCCTTTTATATGTATTTCATTCTATTATCACTGTTGTCGAAACTGTTTACTGTAGGGGGCTGGGACCTTTCGTCAGGACATTGGTACCTTTAGTCCCAGTCTTCACTCGCTGTGACGAGAAATAAAGTTCGTTAAAAAAATTACTCGGCAGGCATTATGCGCGGCTCCACCCCGTACTGCAAAATTAACCTAATCTGGGTACGCGCCCACGTAGGCAACTCTGGAAACGAAGGGGCCGACCGACTTGCCCGATGATTAACAATCCGGGCAGTATAGCCCCACGGATCCAGGCGCCCTCGCTGAAGCCCCCCAGACTTTTGCTGGCACCATCAATTTCCACAAAGAGACGAGACGCCGTTTTCCGCTTCTACCCCGACCTCGACCTTGCGCAAGCCACCCTTCTCCGCAGATAGCAGACACACTCAACCCTTAGCCATTTCAGGCTATCATTAATATCAATGGGGAATACGACCCCACATGCCCAAATTGCAACCACGCAGAACCTGCCACTCAGGCGCACATCCTCTGGGGTTGCGAAAATAACCCGCCCCCAACGGGCGTTCCCGCCAGCTTCCTCTACGGAAAGCTGGGACCAACTCCTCATTGAGCCAGACGAGACCACTCAACTTGAACTCAATTTATGAGCCCAGAACGTCGCTTCTACCTGGGGGCCACATAGGACCCACCTGCCCTAATTCCCGGCACCTGTGGCCCCTAAAGTTGTCACTCTCTCTCCCTTTCTTCACTTCTTGCTATCTCCATGGCTCTCGGAGTATTTGTGCCGCGACGCAAACTACAGCCTTTGAAGTAGTATGAAATGTAAAGTATTCGCCTTGAAATAAAGTGCATGAATACAAACACATGGCTACATAAGTGCTCATGAA
The DNA here is from genome assembly GCA_030143305.2 of Amblyomma americanum. Classification (NCBI taxonomy): domain Eukaryota; kingdom Metazoa; phylum Arthropoda; class Arachnida; order Ixodida; family Ixodidae; genus Amblyomma; species Amblyomma americanum. Next base: position 34,410 of record JARKHS020032744.1, on the reverse strand, counting down.
ATGGCTTTCTACCCACGACATGCACCACTTCTCTTCGCGGTCGACGTCGCTCGTATCTTGTCACTCCATCACGAACAACTTCAGAGTCCTTTTGACATAGTAGGTGAAAGAACCGGTACGACCCGAAGTAGGGGAGAAAACATTTTCATTCAGTCCACAGTGGTGAATGTGCGTCCAAACTCCGACTCGGTCAGCAGGCTTGTATTCTGCGTTGCGTCGACGTAGATTGTATAGTGTCAACTGTCGCTGCGCTACTCGTCTTGAATGCGCAACCGGGCGGCGGCTGCGTTTTTATGGAGGAAAAACGCTAAGGCGCCCGTGTGCTGTGCGATGTCAGTGCACGTTAAAGATCCCCAGGTGGTCAAAATTATTCCGGAGCCCTCCACTACGGCACCTAACTCTTCCTTTCCTCTTTCACTTCCTCTCTTATTCCTTCCCTTACGGCGCGGTTCAGGTGTTCAACGATATATGAGACAGATACAGCGCCATTTCCTTTCCCCCAAAACCAATTATTAACTACTAAGCGAAAAGCTTCACTACTCTAGTAAACACCGCGCTTCGCGCGAGCCGGCGTATGTCGCAGCACGTGTGACATCACGCATGGCGCAGGCGGCCTGCGCCGACTCCGTCGCCTGACCTTCGCCGTTGCCGCGCGTGACGGTACGCGCGGCGCAGGTGGCCACTGCCACGCACTTTGCGTCATCGTTTGACGTTCGCCGCAAGCGCGTGTTTATTGCGGAGGTCGACTATACAACTGCTTGCCAGAGAATAGGCGTGCACATTCAATATGGAAGGAGAAGATAGTGATACTACCGATACAGAAGTGCTACCAAGGGAGTTGGCTGAAAATGAGCGAAGAAATAAAAGGCATAAAGTTCAACGAGCATCAGAGACACCCGAACAACGAGAAGAACGTCTCGCTAAACGACGCAGCAAAGCCGAGTCTGAAACGCCAAAAGTACGACAGGCACGTCTCGCTAAACGGCGTGAAAAGGAAGCTGAACAGCGACGTTCTGCCATGCCAGCTGTGTAGCCAAGATGGTGAAAGTTCGGGAATTGCGGAGCTGTTGGGAAGGAAGAATGAAAAGGCCAGAGCCAAACGAGCTAGTGAAACACCCGAGCAACGAGACGAGCGTCTCGCTAAACGACGACGACAAGATGCTCACCTTTTCGCTTCGAGATATCCAGGCTTAACCTTAGCTAGGCCTCAGCCAATTTTTTTTCTTCTAACGCGCGCTATTCAGCAACCATATTTTAAAGAAACAACGAAAGTAATCATTATTCTTTTCAATTGTTATTTACTTTCTACAGCTTGATGAACATTTCGCTGCAACGACTGTAGCAGAGCGTCATCGATGACTGCAGGCATGCTTTCCAAAAAACAACTTTAGGCTAACTTACTAAACGTTTCTGCTAAGCGATTTCTTTTTTCGGCCACCGAATACAATAACATAGTGCGCCTTGGCAGTTGTGCATCGGCTTTGTTTGCGGTGTGTGTGTTTTCCCAGAGTCTATCGTCAAATACATTTCAAGCACTCTGTTCCTCGATGGCTGAGGAAGTATCGCATTGATGATGACCGCGGCGTCCCACTTGTTTGCTCTCCCTCTTTTGTGTGTCTCAGCATTAGAGCCTTTCCTCGTGGCAGTCAATCGCCACTCTTTAATTAGAGGTCTGGCGTTGCCAGGCAGTGAGGCAGTACGTGTCACTGCTTATGACGATGACATCACACTCTACTTAGCTGATGAACGCAGCCTGCTCGAAGCATTAAACGTTTTTCGTGAGAACGCCTCCTTGTCAGGGGCTGCTCTTTATTATTCGAAGTGTCCTTACTTTTTTTTGTGGGGTCTCCTAAGAGACGCATACCACGTGCGATACTTTTGCAGTGGTGTGCGCAGAGGCGCATCTTAGGCGTGACCTACGACTGTGCTGGAATATGGGATGGTATGTGGTCTTCGGTCGTAGAGGGCACTACAGCTCGTGTGCGGAGGGCGCTGACATTTCACCTGCCTCTGCTTGAGTGGCGCTACCTAGTTCAGTCGGTCGTGTTGGGTCCCTTCTGGTACCTTTGCCAGATTGCTAAACCACCCCTGCTCGTCATAAGACGAGCGCAGACTAGTTTTTTCCTTTTTTTTTTGGTCAGGCGGAACCGAGCTTGTGGCTCGTGCTGTTTTTTAACCACGGGAGAGAGGCGGTTTTGCCTTTCCAAATTTGTCCATCACGCCTTCGTTGTTAGCTTTGAAGTGCATTTTGCGTATCCTGCTGTATACCCGCCGCGGTGCCTCAGTGGTTAGGGCGCTCGACTACTGATCCGCAGCTCCCGGGTTCGAACTCGACCGCGGCGGCTGCGTTTTTATGGAGGAAAAACGCTAAGGCGCCCGTGTGCTGTGCAATGTTAGCGCACCTTAAAGATCCCCAGGTGGTCGAAATTATTCCGGAGCCCTCCACTACGGCACCTATTTCTTCCTTTCTTCTTTCCTTCCCTCCTTTATCCCTTCCCTTACGGCGCGGTTCAGGTGTCCAACGTTATATGAAACAGACACTGCGCAATTGCCTTTCCCCAAAAACCAATAAGGCCAATTTTCATTTTACAGGACACGGCAGTTTTTTTTTCTTGCGGTTCGTCATCAACAGGGTGAAGCAAAATGAAGAGTAAACATATCCCTATTTCTGCGCCATTTACAACGCCTGTTACTGCGCCATTTCCTTTCCCCAAAACCCAATTATTATTATATTATATCCTGCTGTGGGACGCGTCTCCGTCGCGAATCCTAACGTGGTACATTGTGGGCCCCCCATTGCGCTTTTTGAATCCCTCGGCCCGTGTTAGTCCTGGACCTCAATCAGAGCAGCGTACTGCTTTCTATGCAACGTCAGTGGCCTTTTTTAGACATATAAGCGCAGTAGCACCTGATGTCAAAATCGTTGCGGACCGTGTAGTGGACATTATGGTCTCGCTCTTGTTGCCTGTTGTGCCGGCTGCTCGCCGCTCACCGAGGCGCCGCGCTCAATGGGCGCCCATAGCGTCGACGCCTCTCCCAGACCATCTACGCGACTTTGGAAACTTGGTTGGGCAGTGCTGCCTACTTGTGATCGGCTAGAGCGGTGGGGTGTTTTACGTTCCAGTACCTGTCCGAATTGCCCGCTTCCGGAATCCAATCGCCAAGCTACTGTCACCTGCGTGGTAGCGCGTGTCTTTTGGCGCGCGGTTCATGGGTGGTGGTGGTGAAAAGCATTTATTAGGTTATATGTACAGAGAGTTGCTCGGGGAGAGGCCCCTAGTGGGCATCGCCCCTTACAATAGAAGGCGGAGTCCCTCATTCCGGGACCCCGTTGGTCCTGACCGCTGCGCAGGTCCGCCGAACCAGGGCCTGTTGGGCCGATAGTTCCTTGCAGCCGAGCAGAGCCGCCTCCCAGTCCTCTCGGGTAGGGGAAGGGGAGATGGGGGGCAGAGAAGGATTTTGCCTGCATGCCCAAACCACGTGAATAGTGTCTGCCACCTCCCCACAGAATGAGCAGCGGCCGTCAAAAGAAGAGTCAAAGTGCTTGAGAACCGCCGGGCACAGCAGGGTGTTTGTAAAGAGCCTAAGGAGAGTTCGTTCGCCAGCTTTACCCAGTCCCTTCATAGGAACCGGGTAGCGCCGGTGTTCGGCACGATAGTGCTCTGTGATATCTTTAAAAGAAAGAAGAGGGATTTGATCCGGGTTAAGGTCCTCCCAAAGAACGCCTGGTGCCCGGTAAGTGAGTGCGCGGGCTGCCTCATGGGCGGCTTCGTTACCTCGCATGCCTTGGTGGCCAGGGACTCATATGACTGAGCGGTGAGTTGGATCGCAGTCGCGAGTACTGTGATGAAGAATTTGGTGAGCAAGTGGAGTGATCCAACCGAACTCAAAGTTACGACAGGCTCCGCGAGTGTCTGTGAGGATGAATTTAGAGTCGGGATGGGAGGCTGCGAGGGCGATCGCTACCTCCTCCGCATGAGTTGAGCTGGGCGCCCTGAACGAGAGGCCGTCCACCTGTCTTCCCTCGTGTACGACTGCAGCCGTGTACCATTCCCCCCTGGAGTGGTGGTAGGGGCCTCCAATGTCGACGTCAAGACGTGTTTCTTTGAGCCATAGTGGCGGTGCAGGGCATCCACCCGCGCCTGGCGCCGGCCATTATGGTCCTCCTTGTTCATCTTATTCGGAAGGGGTCGAACGTAGAGGGCGCGTCTCCACAGTTCGGGCACTCGAACCCATTCCATTGTATGATGGTCATGTTTGATGTGTAACCGGTCCAAGAGGCGGCGACCGGACACGGTCTGAGCGAGACGCGTGTATTGGTTAGCGAGATGCGCCTCGCGAAGTTCCCTAAAGGTGTTCACCATCCCCAACGCGAGCAGTCGCGCGTTGGAAGTGGAGATCGGGAGGTCGAGGGCTCTCTTGAAAATTTTGCGGAGGACAACATCCAAGCAATCTTCGTCATGTTTCCGTAAGCGGAGGTAAAGAGTCGAGTACAGTACCCGACTAGTTACGGCGGCATGGGCGAGCCGCACCGCATCCTTACTTCGCAACCCTCCTCGCTTGTTGGAAACGCGGCGAACCATTAGGCCCACCTGGTCACCGACTCTGCGGAGTTTGGCAAGGGTCGTGTCTACCTTGCGATGCTGATTAATGAAGCGACCGAGTATTCGCAGCTCCTGCGCTTCACGGATGGGGCCGCTGGCGAGAGAGAGCTGGACGGAGATTTTGCATTTCGGAGAATGTCGAATATGCACAAATTCAAACTTGGACGGGGAGCACTGGAGGCCGCAGTACGTAGCATAGTGGTCTACTGTGCGCGCCGCTGCTTGCAGGCATTCTTCCATCTCTCCTATGTTTCCCGTAGTAGCCCAGATGGTGATGTCATTGGCGTACAGTGCATGCTGAACACCGCCGACACCCGCCAGCTGCGCTGAGAGGTGCATCATTGCAATATTAAAGAGAAGCGGGGACAACACAGCGCCCTGTGGTGTGCCCCGAGTTCCCATCTCAAACGGGCCGTACCCGGTCTCTTGTATGCGTATATAGGCCAAGCGGTCTGTTAAGAAACGTTTGATGTAGTTGAATGTACGAGGACCGCAGTTGGTCTCGCTAAGATGTTTCAATATGACGCTGTGTTTAACGTTGTCAAACGCACCCTTCAGATCGAGGGCTAGGACTATCTTGTCATTGTGTGGGTGTTCTATGGGTTCGAGAACCTCGCGATGAAGCTGTAAAAGTATGTCTTGTGCGGACTTATGAGGTCGGAAGCCGAACATGGTGTCGGCGAAGGTGTTCTTGTTCTCGAGATATTCCGAGAGGCGGTCACGGACCATCGTTTCCATAAGTTTTCCTACGCATGAAGTGAGGGAGACGGGCCGGAGGTTGTCTGTATTTACCGGTTTCCCCGCCTTCGGGATAAAGGTTACCAATGATGTCTTCCAATCAGGTGGCAACGAAGTGTCCCCGGTCCAAATGGCGTTGATATATTCAAGTAGGGTTTCGTATGACCGATCGGGGAGGTTTGCCAACAGTTTGACTGTGCCCTCCCGGGCGCCGTCCCCCTGCGCATTTTGGCAAGAGCCGCGAGAAGGTCGTGAAGCTGGAAAAGCTGATCCAGTTCCGGATTATCGTTGCCTGCATACGAATAATCTTGCCCGCGCGGATCTTGATCCTGACTGAGGTATTTTGAGCTTAAGACATTCGCTAGCTGCTCTGTGTTTCCTTGGAAATTGTGTATTGCGCGAAAGAGGTGTTTCTGAGTTTCCGAGCGTGTTTGTGTGGGGTCTATGAGACTCCTAAAGAGCCGCGAAGTGTTGCGGGTTGACATCTGTCTTGCTGCGCTGTTGCATCTATCTGCCCGGTTATTGTCAGCGAGCTGAGCAGCATACTCGGCAGCTTGCTGGGTGAGGTCAGAGATGCGAGCGCGCAGCTTACGATTGTGTTTTTGCCGCCGCCATCGTTTAGTGAGGCTGCGGCGAGCTTCCCAGAGGTGTATCAGGTGGTTATCCACGTCTGATGCATGCTCCGTAGGCTGAATCTGCTTTTCGTGTGAACGGAGTGTTTGCATGAGTTGAGTAGTTTTGAGTTGAGTAGTCTTGGTCCAAGAGATAAGTTAGTGGGAGGACCTGGCGGAAAGCATTCCAGTCGGGAAGTTTGGCTGTTGCAAGGGGGCGATGTAAGGGTCGAGTGTAAATTACAGTGGTCAGTATGCAGCGGTCGCTACCAAGGGTGCCCTCAGTGTTGATCCACTCAGCGTGTCGGATGTGTTTCGTGAGGGTAAGGTCGGGGCAGGTGTCCCGAGTGACGGAATTCCCTACACGTGTCGGGTGAGCAGGGTCGGTTAGAAGAGTGATGCCCAGCGTAGATATAAGTTCCGCCAACTTACGGTCACGCGGCTCTTCCTTGCGATAGCCCCACATTGGACAGGGGCCGTTAAAATAGCCCACTATTATGAGGGGGTCGCGACCCGCGATCCTTAGCGCTGCGCTAAAGATGTTAGAAAAACTGATATTTTTGAGTTTAGGGGGCAGTAGATATTAAGGATGTGTGCGGGACTATCTGTTCGCCGTAGGGAGAGGACAGAGGCCATCACGTACGAATATTCCAGATTTAGGTCGAGATTAACCTCCTGTGCTGTGTAGGCGTTATGGACTAGGAGACAGGTGAACGGGTCTCGTTGGAAAGTACTATAGCCCGAGAGCTTGACCGCATCCCCGGTTTCTTGCAACGCAAGGACTGCGGCGGGGTGTTCAAGGTTGTCAATGTACGCCCTTAAGTTGGCGCGTTTGGTCCTGTCTTTGAAACCCCGGCAGTTCCACTGTACAAGGGAAAGAGCTTGCTCTCTTTGCGGGGGGCGGCGCCCTCTAGGGAGTTGGTTGGGTAGGGACGCAGCCATGCCGATTTGAAGAGAGACTGCCTTGGAGGGCCGGAACATGTTCCGCCACCTGCAGCGGAAGCGGTTCCGGCTCCTCCGAGAGTTTGGTTAGATCAATGGGTCGATTGAATTTTGACGAGCGGTTCGCGTCTTTCAGGAGTCCCATTCGGCGGAGAAGCCACGTCTTAATGTTTGCTGTCACGGCGGCCGTAACTGTTGCCGTGACTGCCTTGAGCAGGTTGTCTTGGATTTTGCCAAAATTGGACATCTGAGTCGTTAATTGGGTGAGGGCATTTTCGAGGGCGGTGAAACGCACGTCAAAGCTAGAGGGTGTCGGATCCGCCGGCACTTCTTGCATCGGTTCCGGAGCTACTTGGCCAGTGGGCGGGGAGTACCGAGCCATTTCTAGCGCGTGAATTTTGGCGTGGAGTTGAGCATTCTGTGCCCGGAGGGTCTCGAGCTCGCGGCCGAGGTCCGCGACATCAGAGTTAAGGGGGGGAGGAGGAGGAAGATTTGGTGGAGGAGAAGGTAGGGGAGTATGGGGAGGCGGGGGAGGCCCATCTCTGCTGCCTACCTTGGGCTGTGATGTTTTCTTTGGCGTCGGAAGAGAAATACTTAGCGCGCAGCTTGCATCGAGTGGAAAAGTACTGAAAGTTGGCGGTGCGTCGGAGGCAGCAGATACCAGCATCAAACTACATGCTGCATGCCTTAGTCCCGCCAGCGCACCCGCGATAGGAGTCACAAGTGTCTTTGCGAAGGGTTTCGTGGCTGCGCGGGCGTCACTGTCTCTTCAGACTCCCGCGTTGATGGTGTGTGTGTGTGTGTGTGATGCAGTGTAATGGTACGGCGACGACCTCAACATCTGTGCCATGCGAGGCCACCGTGTCTACGGCAACAGGAAGTCTAGGGCGCCCACGAAGATACGTTACCGGCTCCAAGGCACGGTAGCCGAGAAATGCTGCGCGGCTGCTGCAGTGGCGGGCTGCACCACAGACGATCCCTGCCACGATACAAGTGCGGAAAGCTAGTTTCGAACGGTTGAGGCGTTGAACTACGCAAGCCAGAAGCGGACATGCAGCAACAGAAGCGTGCGGCCAACGTCGAGTAGCGGGAACAGCGAAGCGGAGGCAATCCGGCAACGTCGTGTAAACGATGCGCAGTTGCTATCGTGTGAAGTGGAAGCAATGCTGCAGAGGCACGAACACGAAGCCCCGGTAAAGCATTTAACCCGTGGGTCAATATAGCTTTCTGAATCATACACGTAAGAATAATTAGGTGGCTCTGGCGATTTTTTTTGCCCACCTCTCTTTCGCTTAACAAGCATGTTATGCTTTCTTCAATAGGACGCAATGGCGCAACGGTTCTTACCGTTTGCTCTTTCTGCTCAAAGCCGCCGGTAACCGGTTTTTGGTATTTTCTGACGCGAGAGGTGGCTAGTTTTATTTATAATGACCGCAGCCATGTTCAAAGAATTCTACATTGCTCGAGATTGCGCAGTTACCTTCAAGGCTCAATCGGAGTTTCTTTGTCAACTTTAAGCTCCCCGCGGCCGCTTGACGCGGGAATCCTGTCTTTCGTACTCGGCGTCTCCGCAGCGGGTCGTGCGACAGTCGAACTCGCAAACTATAGGACACCTGTAGCATACCGTGTTGATGATCACGAGCCCGCCCATCAACAGTATGGCCACGCTGATTGGTCCCGATGCGGTGGAAGGCGCGCAAGCGGCTGCCGGGTACGTGGCGCCATCTTGCGCCCCCCAAGCGATCTTCGCATGCGAACTGACGACTCGCGGACACCTGAACCGCGCCGTAAGAGAAGGTATAAAGGAGGGAGTGAAAGAAGAAATAGGTGCCGTAGTGGAGGGCTCCGGAATAATTTCGAAAACCTGGGGATCTTTAACGTTCACTGACATCGCACAGCCCACGGGCGCTTTAGCGTTTTTCCTCCACAAAAACGCAGCCACCGCGGTCGGGTTCGAGACCGGGAACTCCGGATCAGTAGCCCAGCGCCCTATCCACTGAGCTAGCGCAGCGGGTCCACAGGGTACTCCAATTTTCAGTTTTCTGTAGTGCGCTAGCCCCCCCCCCCCCCCCTCCTTTTGTTGCAAAACCAACATCACCAGCTCGGCTCGTCGCGTGGTAGCTCTTCAGCCGTATGCCGTGGCCCACGAACAACCTTGAGTCACCGTTGCCTAGCAACGCTGCAGCCGCGCTCCAACAGATGGCGCCGCTGTCGACGCCACTGCCGTCACCGGTTCGCACCACCGAGGGCCGGATTACGCAATTGTCAATTATGAAAATTGTCAAAAAGGTGTCAATAAGCTTGCCTCCTATTGGTCAGTCGTGGTCGGCGGCCATTTTGCTTTTTAGCGTCATTGGCGGCAGCAGATTACGTCACGGATGTCGCAGAAGCGGTGACATTGCACACCTAATTATGGAGGCGGAAATTGAGACACTTTTTTGTGACTGTCTCGAGGTGGTCAATTTTACCGTTGCGTTTTTCACAGAAAATGGAGGCGGTGTACGCGGCCATACGACTGAGGCGGCCGTGCTTTCGCGAGCAACGGCGAACAAGCTCGCGCGAAGACAAGTTTGAGTGGCCGGACAAGCTGTTTCGCCGCCGTCTTCGACTGGAGAAGCAGACTGTGGAGTTACTGTGCGACGAAGTCGCCAATGAACTGAAAGGAAATTTGATTTGCGAGCGCGCTGTCGGTGCGGCGACAGGTGCTTTTTGCACTACGGTTCTTTGCTACCGGCGGCTTTCAAGATGCCGTTGGTTACGAGGCGCACGTCGGCATCGCACAACCGGTGGTAAGTAAATGCGTGCGGCAGGCGTTGGGGCAATCTGCAAAGTAAGCGCGCAGAAGGAGTAGGCTGCCGCGGTCACCTCTGTGCCACATAAATAAACCACTCTTATGCTGGTAAAACTCTTTATTTTTCCCAGCAAAGCGCACTTCGTGTTCGCCTTCTGTTTCCCAAATGAAAATATACAGACAACCACACATCACACACTGCACCATCTCACTTTTTCGTATTTTTGTCATCGATCGAAAGAGCCGAACAACACAAGACTTCAACAAGTTGTCATCGTCGATTTCGTACCAAGCGCTTCCGTCAAGTTCGCTCGGTGCGATGGGGTAGAGGGAGAGGGGCGCCGCCTCGCGGCGGGTAAGTATATATATATATATATATATATATATATATATATATATATATATATATATATATATATATCCAGCCGTACTTTTACAAGCGCTATTTGGATGATATTTTTATAATATGGACAAACACAGAACAACAACTTATCCATTTCATTGACAGTTTCAACTCCATGCACCCAAACATAAAGTTTACGCACACCTACTCAGCCAGTCAAATCAATTTTCTTGATGTTGACATTCTGGTGGACAAGGGGTCAGTTCGTACAACCGTTTATAGAAAACCAACCGACTCACAAAAATATCTACATTTTCAAAGCGCCCATCCCCGTCACTGCAAAACCAGCATCCCTTATTCGCAGGCCCATCGTTTTCGAAGAATCTGCTCTAACGACCTAGACTTTAATGAAAACTCCGAACACATGCGCAACGTGCTCTTAACACAGCGCTATCCACGTTCCCTTATTGATGACGCCATAAGCAGAGCTTCAAATCTTAACCGTAGTCAAATACTCCAGGGGCACCAAATAGATAACCGAAATGATTACACTACAAACCTTATCCTCACATTTAACAGTAACGCACCGAACATAAACAGAATTCTTAATAAGCACTTTAACATTCTCCAGCAAAGTCAACGACTATCGAAAATATTTACATGCGCACCCCGCGTGATTTACAGGCGTGCCAAAAACATTCAGAACCACCTAGTCCACTCCAAGGAACACAAAACCCCACAATATGGATGCCAGCCCTGTGGTAAGGGTCGCTGCAAAGTTTGCAAGCACATGCAGACTACGTGTTCCGCAACTAGTACGAGGTCAGTTTTCCAGCATTCAATCAACGGTAACTTTGACTGCGACTCATCAAACATTATTTACCTTCTTGAATGCACTTTGTGTAACCAGCAATACATAGGACAGACAAACACTGCATTCCGCATTCGATTTAACAATCACCGCGCACACGCCAAGTCTCTCCCAAACCTTCCCCTATCCAAGCATGTAAACGCAGAAGGACACCCATTTGACCAACTAAAAGTAACAATTATTCAAGGGGGCTTCAAAAACAGGCGAGAACGTGAACAGCGTGAATCCTATTTTATCCACAAGTTTAATACTATTCAAGAAGGTCTTAACGAAAAGCCTGGTACCCTTTCTTTTATTCACGACCTCCAAACAAAATAATACTACACTTCTCGTTAATTGGCTAACTCAGATATACCTTTTATAACTCCTAGTGTATATCCCAGGCAATCATACCCCTCCTTACTTACACTATCCTGCCTCGTGCAGTATTGATAAGTTTTTGACGTTCTTTCCTTACATTTTCCGACAATCTGAAATCTTTGCACACAGCTAGCCCAGCCCTCCTCCCCTACAAACAAGTATTCCCGGCGAGGTCGGTTCAACGACCCACCCACGGAGAGGGTTGCACCGTTCAGTGAAACCCAGACCCCGTGAGTAAGTTCTTAGACATGTGCTCGTTAACGTAGCCCACCCCTTCCTTAACGTTCTAGCCCTCGGCTCACCGGAAATTAGTGAGACCCCCAAAAGGCGCCTGGTTTGGCCTGTTCGTCACTGCCAGTGTCATTTGCGCAGCGGCTCCTCTTTGGCCACGCATCTGCAGCGGCGCCCTTTGTGTTTGTGCATTTTGTTTGTGTTTTGTTTCCGTGCTGCCCATGTCCCCCGCACCGTCTTCCTCTCCCTTTCTCTCGTTTCGCCATCTCCTTTTGTACCCCACCCTTCCTTACTATACTAGTTTTCCCCCCTTTTTTATTTTTATTTCTATTTTTTTTTGCTTCCTCCCCCAATATTGTCCCGGTCTGCTCCCCGCACCCCCATCTTTATTTTTTTTTTTTCAGTTTTTTGAACCGTTGTTGCTATTTGCGTGTAACACTCCTTTCTCCCTCCTCTTGAGCTCACAAACTTAAAACGTCCATCTGACGCGAGACCACTACAGTCCTGAAGAAGACCGCACCGCGGTCGAAACGTTGATAAATAAAAGTGTCTTTGTAGAAGTGCCCACTTCTCTTAAATCTTTATTCTGCGGAGCCAACGCAACCTACGTTCGTAACATATATATATATATATATATATATATACATGCGTTTCGCCTCAGTGTATTGTACGGTAGCTACCACCGTGATAATTGATACCTTATTTAATATATGTAGCGGGTCCTTGGACCCAAGATATTACAGTCGTTTTTTGGAATATGGCGGAGTGCTTGCCTTGAAGCACTCTGGCACGAGTCGGCCCGGTATTGCCCTGCCTCCGGGATCGGCCCGGGACATAATAGCGCGCGCATTTTCTTTCTGTCTTTGCTCTCCTGTCCTTTACTCTCCTGATTTCAGCATGCGGCAGCGAGCGTGGCTCGGCTTGAGCCAGTAGGCAGGCCCGTGCACTTTCTATTAGCAACAGCAGTAGTAGCAGTGTATTGTAGTCGTTATGGGGAGCTTGAAAGAGACGCAACATCAGAATGAAGCGAGGAAGAGGCAACGCGCTCAAGAGACGCCAGAAGAACGCGCCGCACGACTCGAGAAGCGTCGTAACGAAGATGCGGCTAGAAGTCGTGCCACGTCCCGGAGTGACTCTAACTGCGGAAGAGACCGGTTGGAGTTCTCGAGAGCGTCGGAATGAGACGCTGCGTAGAAGACGTGCCAAGGAACCGAAGCTTTCGCAATTCAACTACGGTTAACCAGAGCTTAAGCATAGGCAATTTTTTTAGCGCGTTCTCTAGGTGTGCGCACAGGCAGCGCAACTGCGCATGACCGAACTGTTGCTCGCCACATGTGGCTGTCGCGGTGATGGCTTGATGAGGGCAGCGAAGCTGCGCGCGTGGGGATTCCTGCGGGAAAGTCGCTAAAGCGTGGCCACAGATTCGGCAGTCAGCACGGGACAGCAAGATGTACACGGGTGTCGGGGCGGCGGTGGAGGTGAAAACATTTCATTGAGTGTAAAGAGAGCTTGGAGGCAAAAAATGGCCCTTTGTATAGGTGGGGTACTTAGTCCGGGACCCTACTTGGACGAGGCCACTACTCGCGACCGTCGGACTAGAGCTCTTTGAGACTACAGGCCCGACAAGTTGAGCAGGGCTGCCTCCCATGCATCTCGGGAAGGGGAAGGGTTTAGGGGAAACCGTACCCGGGCGACGAATTTACAGCCAACCTCGTAGCGTCGGCAGAAGCGATGCGCGCCTGCTCTTTTAATCTTTCCTCACAGCTATTTCAACTTTTTTTCTCTACGAAATTGGTTTTTGAGGAAAATCCGAAGCGGTGGCTCAGTGGCTAGAGCGCTCGGCTACTGATCCGAAGTATCCGTGTTTGAACCCGACCGTGGCGGCCGCATTTCGTCGGAGGAGAAACGCGAATTTAACTGGAGACCTCCACTATGGCACCTCATTTTTTCTTCCTTAACCCCTTCCTTTATTCCTTTCTTTACGGCGTTGTTCGAGTGTCCATCGAGATATGCGAGACAGTTACTGCCCCCCCTCCTTTCCTCAAAACCAAGCTTCATGTTTTCAAATACGAGAGGAAATGTGTATGCACTGACATCGCAAAGAAAACACGTTTTGCGCCGCTGCCCTTCGATGGCAGGTGGGGCCAGCGGTGGGCCTGGTGCGACACAGGTTACTATTCCCGAGCGACCAATGATTAATTTTGAGTGCCACCAGCCAAAAGCACTGTGCTTTTATAGAAAGTGTGCGTATGGCCACGGAGCGCGCATTGTGCAGCAAGAGAGTGGACACACATTTTCCTCTCCGTTCGCTTTTACCCTCCCGATAATTGCATAACGCAGTGTTATTCGAGCAAGCTAGCTTGCTTTTATTGGAAATGTAGACCTCGTTATAAGACTAGGCCCTACGCCAGGGAGTACGCACTCTCGAGGACGTCGGCTCCGGCTCGCTTCGTCCATAGCGAGACACTGGATAGGCAGCGCGCAGCCGCCGCGACTGCAGCTGCTGCGAGTCACGTGGTGCGTCACGTGGTTACTTACGCACCTCCGCTCCTCCTGTTCAAGGTCATTCGCGCAGACTCAGCGAAATGGGCGCCGCTAGGCTAGTATAGCCTTTGCTTCGAAAGGTTGTCAAGCGGACGTGAACCGGAGTCCCTTCGGTCGGAGCCGGGCACTCTACTACGTCACCATTGAGGATGTTCGTTCAGGGGGATAAACAGAGCATTTGTAAAGAACGTCGCACAGCAGTGAGCGCAAATGACATTAACAGAAAACATGGTTTTAAGGGCTACTAATTAGCGTCACGGATTATTAGGTGCCACGATGTGATGTTCCCTGAAAAGCGCGACGTGATGGTGCGCCAAGCAATCCCCAACAGACCGCACGGGCACATTAGAACAATCGCGTCATATTTGCAATGTGAACTTAAGCGATGCCAAGTTTCGGAAGAGTTCGTAAAAATAAAGAAGTTTTTGAAGACAGTCTGGTTAGTCACAGCTCCATCCGCCTATTAAATACAAAAAGGGAAGTTTTTACACCTCCAGGCCAGCAATCATGTGTGCAGAAAATGGTACATGGGAGCACATAATATATCTGGCCGAGACAATTAGTTACAAAACCAACTAGTAGCAAATAACCGCTATTGGAGCCGCGGCTTACTTGATTAAGTAAATCTAGCTAACGCTTTCATCGCACAAAAAATTACTAGCCCAGTTTGAGGCTTCTGCTCAAGAAATTCAACGTCTAAGTAGAACCCTTGTTTACTTTCAACGCTGACTGTGCACTCGCGGCGTTGCATCGAAATTTTAATCAATGTCACATTTGAATCTGAGATTTTGGCGAAACGGAGATATTATTTTTATTCTTCACTTTGCGTTACGCTATGGGCGACGAACCGCAAAAAATTGGATGACGCTTAAGCTTCGCCTCTAAGAGTGAGACTCGAAAGCGTTATGAGGCGTTGCCAAGGTGTGCACGGAATGCCATCTCCTGTTCGCCGCGAGGCTTGGCCCATTGGAAAATTTAAGGAAAGGACGCCTGTCTTACATATCTCAGTGGACACCCGAACCGGGCCGTAAGGGCAGGAAAATGAAATGAAAATTGGTTGTAAGGAAAGGAAATGACGCCTGTCTTACAATTCTCGGTGGACACCCGTACCGTGCCGTAACGGAAGGAAGAGGAGGAGGCGGATGAGTGCGAAGAAGAGGATTTTTTCGCGGACGGTCAACGCCGCCGACACCGACACCGGCTTTTCTGCGACACGAGCTCCTTAACGCTGTCGCACTAAAAACAACCGTGTGCTGTACAATGAAAATTGGTCTTTAAAAAATATGCTGTTTGAGGAAAGGAAACGGTGCAGTAATTGTCTCATCTCGGTCGAGACCCCAACATCATCGTATGAGAAAGGTGGTGGTGGTAGTGGTTTTATTAAAAATAATAGTAAAAAGAAAGGAAAAGATTTTTGCTAGCCCCGGCATCTGCCATCGATACTGAAGCACCTGAGCTGGGGCAGCGGAAATAAAGGACAGCAGGCAGAATGGAGAAATGAAATGAAAGAGGTGAGGGGACAGGGGGAGAAGTAATATGTACAAACTATTTACACAATAAGTAATGTGTCCAGGTTGTGCGCGTGATTAGTTCATTTTAGAGGAATTAAATCACACACGCGCACAGCACTGTGTAGGTTACAACTGGAGTGGGGCGTCCAGTTATTAATCGTTCAAGGTAGAACTCGCGGAGCGTTCGGTCACTGCGTGTAACTACCTGACGGAGAACAGACGGGACGTCAAGCCCGTGTGTTCGAGGAATGCACAGAGGCTCACCAAAGTTCGCTCACGAGTGCGCGCACTGCCCTGCGGCCACAATAGCGTCTTGATGGAGTCTGGTAGTATGCCCTGCGCCCTATAGGCCGCGAGCATATCGCGACGAGCATCGGCGAACGCGGAGCAGCGAAGGAGCAGATGTTCTAGTGTTTCCACTGCACCGCATCCGTCACACACATCACTCGTCGCGATTCCGTGACGCACCCGTCGTTCCCCGGGCCACACGCAGCCGATGCGCGCGCGGAGGATCATTGCACGTTGCGACCGTGTAAGTGCGCGACAGCCGGTGACACTGTCGATGCGCTCACCTCCCGCGATGCGTGGGTCGGGGTGCTGCTTTCGGAGATGGTCGTGAATGACCGCACGCACGTCCTCCAGCGCAAGGGGCAGATCGCTGGCAGGTAGTTGGTGTGCAGCGGTCGCGAGGTCGTCAGCTTCTTCGTTGCCGGCGATGCCGCAGTGACCGGGCACCCACTGTGCACGCACGGCACAGCCTCTCTGCGCGAGGCGCTCGATGCGCGAGCGAATTTCCCGCACTAGTGGGGTACCGCGGCCGTTAGATTGCAGGAAAGTTGCATTGAAAGAAGAAATAAAGTGTTGCCGCAGTGAAGAGCTCCGGAATAATTTAGACCACCTGTGGACCTTTAGCATCCACTTACATCGCACAGCTCACAAGCGCACTTCGAGTTTCTGTTCCATCGAAGCGCTTCCTCAGCCGACTAGATTGATCCCGGGTACTCTGGCGCGACAGTCGAGTGCCCTTATCACTGAGATGCCGAAGGTTCGTGGACATGATGGACTGCAAAATATTCGTCACCCTCGCCTCATATTCACATGGCAAAACATTGCGTCTCCCTCTGACATCCTCGAGTAAACTTTCAGTTGTTAAGACATGTGGATTGCTGCCTAACACCCTTTGAATTAAGGAGCAATATACTTGTAGCGAAAATTCTCAAACGCAACGTGAGTGAAATAATCCTGAGCTTATCGTGCGAAAATTGATTTCATTCATTAAAACATGCATTCTTGCAAATCGTTGATCCTAAAATCTTTGTACAATGCATGTAGCTATGCTAGGTGGCTGACCACAAATGAAAAGAAAATTTCTCTTATGGCAAATTCTGCTACCGAGCACAAGACGTGAGATGCGTGGCAAATTCACTCCTTGAGTGACTGTATTCAAGTGTTTGGAGTGTTTCTCCGCTGAGGATGGCAGTTAGGTGATTCTAGATATTACAGTGAAGACAACGCACCTCTTTCACTTCGAAATCAGTTTGATCTAGACACGATAGGAATGCGATGAGAAAAAACGCGTTTCGGTTGCCGGACTTTTAGCTGAGCAAAACCACTGAACAAAGGGCAGAAAAGGAAATAAAGCTGCGCACGGCACACGGAATGAAATTTTCGTGAACATTCCGAGCGATAACTTCTCATGTACGTTCGGCTTGAGTGGCGCGGGCAGCTTTCGAGAAGGTGCCGAAAGTGTCCCATCGTTAGCCGAGCGTTGCAGTATGGACAAATGTGCAATTTATTCCACATCTGCATTGAATACATCCTTAGCCACTGTTGTGGTTCTCCTCTATTGAAGGATAAAACCATGCAGAATCGGAAAAAAATTCCGATTTCCACGAGGGTACGAATAACATTTCTCCCGTTATAGTGCTCTCGGTTTTCGCGCTGGCAGTCATCATCATCAATTTTTTTTGTTCAAAAACTCACTCCGACGCCTCCCGTGCATTAAGGAGCGAGAAATTAGCGCTGCGCGCTGAAAATGCACTACAGGTAATAAAAGATTTCAAGATCGATTTCCTATACCAAGGATAGAGGGATAAGCTGAACAAAAGAATTTCTCGGTACAAGAGTGGCACAGCTTGCATCAGCAAACTTACCATGATCATGCAAGGTATTCAATAAGGTAATCGTTGAAAAGTTTGAGAGATCTTACACTTTCGTCGACCAAAGAAGTCGGCTGGCCTTCCTAATAGCGAAGCTTTTGAAATTCATGAAAACTCCAAAAGTTCGAACGACGTCGTCAACAAAATGGCGTCGGCAACACTTCGACGCTCTTCTCAAGAAATCCCTCTCCAGCGAACGACAAGTGGCCATCAGCATATGTGAACTCCGAAGTGACGAAACAGTTGTTGAATATCTTGACGACTTGTTTAACTCAACCATGAATTAAACTTTAAGGGACACTAGCGTAAGCCTGCGATAATATAGGGAATTAATTTTTCACCCTAGTGAACAAAAAATCGCAAACGCAGTTTTTCCTAGAGTATGCATGTTAAGGTTTAAGTTTTGTGGTTAGAGAAGGTTTAACGTCCCAAAGCAACTCAGGCTATGAGAGACGCCGCAGTGAAGGGCTCCGGAAATTTTTACTGCCTGGTGTTCATTAACGTGCACTGACGTCGCACAGTACCCGGGCTCCTAGAATTTAGCCTCAATCGAAATCCGACCGCCACGGCCGGAATCGAACGCGCGTTTTTTCGGGTCAGCAGCCGAGCGCCATAACCACTGAGCCACCGCGGCGGCAAGGTTGAAGGTGGTCGTTCAAAGTATTTCCAAGTATGAGGTTTATTCAATAGCCTCGGAAGGGCTGAGTATTTTATGCATCTACTTAGGGCAGATGGTCGCTGATTATGACCACGGGATCAAAATAACAGGAGATAAAACGCGACTTAGCAGGCACACTCTGGTCATGAATAGGACATTCCCAATATTCTTCAATACGAAAGCATTAAACTCTTCTGTCTTGCCCGCACTTACTCTGAAGCGGAAACCATACCGGTGGTTACGAAAAGTCTTCGAATTAGGTTGCAGACAGCACAGCGGACAATAGAAATAACATGATAGATGCAACATTAAGACACAGGAACGGAGGAGAATTGGCCAGAGAACAAACTGGGCACAATGACAGCGTATTTGATATTAAGGACAAACGTAATTGAAAGCTGATGTGATGTGAAGAGCAGATAACCGTTGGTCATAAGTTGTATCAATGGATCGTAGGAGCAAGTGAACAAAACAGGTGGCAGAAAATCAGATGGGCAGATGAGATTAAGTAGTTTCCGGAATAAGGTGGCCGAACCTGTCAAACGACACGGTTAGTTTGAGGGATATGGGAGAAGCCGTTGCCCTTAACTGGGATTAGTGAGGCTGATTTAAAATAGGGTAATGATTATAGAGATAATATAGAGCACGCGGCCTCATATGGGACATATGGGACATTGAGAAAAAACTGCAGAGTTTAGGCCTGTGGGAATACATTCTGTGTTACAACGTGAAATAATGGTGATGTTTTAAAGAGACAAAAGCTTTAAAAAAAAGTCGGCAACACTTCCACACACATCTCAACAACTCTCTCCTTAGCGATTGACGAATGACCATCTGGATTTGTGAACTGCGAAGTGACTAAATTGTTTTGGAATATCTTGCCGTCTGATTTGACATATCCATGAATTAATCCAAAGGGACGTTAGCGTAAGCCTGCGATAACTGTACGAAACAACGATCAGTGTGGTAATGCATCGAAAAAACCACGAATCATAAATTGGCATGTTTGGGCAATATCGAATATAGAACACAACATCACGGCGGAGAAGGAAAAAGGAGACAAAAGTTGTTAATGCTCCAGATGTGCAGTTTTAGCATATGCAGTATATAATATAAGGGTTGAGGTTGAGGTGTTGAATGCTACAGGTGGGGTAGCCTTGCTTTGTCTGCCGGCAATTGCTCCACCGCAGCGTCCCTTCGATATTAACAATGCCGCATCTACCCCGCTAAGCGCACAGTCTCTTATAATAGCACACATTCTCTCCCGCAGTCACCATCTATGCACACAATCAATCCACACAGTTCACATCACCGTCCACTCCAGAAATCACCATCTATGCACATGTTCAGTCACAGTAGAACATAGGTCATTGAAGTGCCACACTCCATACACACATTCACTCACAGTATAATGTAGTCCACTCCGGAAGACGCCATCTACGCACACATTCAATCACAGTAGGCCATAGCCCGTTCATGCTGTCACCATTTAAAAACAAGATCTGTGTTCTCCTGAATTGTTAAAAGAAAGCGTGCAGCCTCCCTTCTGCATGTCTGGTTTCCACTCGGGTAGGCAATGTCCTGTACTGTGCTGTGACGGGTTCCTGTCTTCTTGAAGGAAGCGAACATAACATGCCTTTCCGCGTTGTACTCTGCGCAGTACATAATATAAATTTCGATATCCCCGCACACACCACGTAAAGAGCAGAGCGGAAACAATGCTATGCCGGTCTTTTGCATCCATGCAGGAGTGCGAGCAGAAGCCGTGCGAATTCGATGTAGAAGGGTCGCCTGAGATATTCTCTGTCCCTTGGTCACACATGGCTTGTGGGACGCACTCCACAGGGTACTAAAGTGATCGAGCACCGTTTTCCTGCAGAGACTTTTCCCATCTTGAGGTACTTTTTTTGATGGAATCCTTGAGAGAGCTTTATGGGAGAGACTGTCTGCCATATCATCACCGTTGACTCCTATGTGAGAGGGCACCCACTGGAAATGTAGAGTAAAGCCTCTGCTGTGCACATTCTGCACCAAGCGCCGAGAGCTTAGAGACAAGGCGTCAGTAGGGAATCCGCGCTCTAACCTCTGAAGGGCAGATTTTGAATCAGCTGGATGACAACAGGTTGAGCCGGACAAGACCCTAACTTCCGTAAAGCTGCCTCAACAGCAACACTTTCAGCCGTTGTGGAGGGTACGACAGCAGTACAGCGTACGGACCACTTACAGTCCAAGGAAGGAATGTAAAAAGCCGCTGCGCTAGGTTGTTTGACCTTGTCCACAGAACCATCCGTGAAAATTTGAAGATGGCAGGCATACTCTGTTTCCAAGTATTCCAGTACAATCGAACGCGTTGCTGCCAAAGGAGAGCTGCGCTTTGCGCTGACATGGGGAATTGTGACCTTACAGTCGAGGGTCGGAAAAGACCAGGGGGTTTTCAACCGTTTCCTTTGCCTTCGGACATTAATGCCTAAAGAGCTAACAGTATTGAGTGCCAAGTAAGCCTTCGACTCATATCTCTTGCAGAGCCGCTGGACAAGGGATCGCCCAGCTACCGTCTCTCCTAAGCGGTCAAGATACATTAATAGTTTCTGAGAAGCGATAAGGCTAAGAGGTTTCGATAGGGACTCATGAAGTACTGCCTTATTCGCAGCCGCCTGGGGAACTCCAATGGCTCTTCTTAGGCCCTTTCTGTGGACAACTTTGAGACGCTCAAGTTGTGATGCCGAGGGGTAAATTAAAGGTAATTGATACATTATCCGGCTGACCACCAGCGCTTCATGAAGTTTGACCATTGAAGAAGGATGGTTTCCCCATTGCCCACGTACAATTCTACGGATCACATTGAGACGAGAAGATATAGACGAAACAATCGCGTCTACAGCTTTTCGCCACTGTAGACGGGAGTCAATAATGACGCCCAGGAAACGCGCGCGGTTGAATTGACGGATGCAAGAGTGACCGAGGTCTATCTTCAACCGCGCTTAACGTCTTCCTACACCTGGAAACAGAATAAAGCCGCATTTGTCCACTGACAGAGATAACCCTACACCTTGAAGGTAAGCCTGTGCCGAAAGTATTGCCTGTCAAGCTATCAGGACTAATCGCTTGTGTTGGTAGCCAGTAATCCAAATACAGATGTCGTCAGCATAAAGTGACATACGCACTTGCCTGCAACTTTTTTTCAACGAATCGGGTAGGCCAGCCATTACGGCTAATATATAATATAAGTATCTATATAGCCTAAAGACGCAAATGAAACCAGAAATTTGGACGGCCACATTCTTCGTTAGCACAGCACAGCTCAGTAGTTTAGCATTCATGTGCGCCAAAACTGAACTTCTTCAGCTTCGTTTTCCGTCTGCTTTGTCTCCTTCGTCGGCACTGGCCACTGGTTTATCAAAGCCCAGTTGTGTCTTACAATACCACCGGGGTTAAAAGGCGCCACCCTGGTAGCCTAAGGGCACGAGATGATAGCGGGGTCGTAGTAGGGCTTCAGGCGGCTGAAGTGGACAGTTATCACGGCCGCGGCGGCGATGATCAGGTGAAGGCGTGAGGGGCTCGGCGAGATAATTAACTGGAGATGTCTGCTGAACTACGTGATGGGTGCCCTGGTATTTATTGAGCAGTTTTATAGACTGGCCCGGCTGGAGGAGGGCACAAAAATCCAAATCAGGGATTCAGGAATGTAAGCCGGCGGCAGACAGATAGAACTGGCACGGGTACTTTTTCTGATGGTGCTGACGGTGCTGGCGTAACGGTGCTGGCGGTTTGGCGAAGTGTGGCGAAGCTGACGAAGGTCATTTTTGCGCTCACGAGCGCTCAAGTACTGAGCTGCGCTGTGCTAACAAAGATTGTGGCCGTACACATTTCTTGTTTGTTAGCACAGCGCAGCTCAGAAGTGAAGCGTTCGTTGTTGTTGTTGTTAGCCTATCAAAAGATGGCACATACCCACACTGGGGGATAGGCCAAGATTCGGGTGGCTATTCACCTGAACGCAGTTAACAAAAAGGAAAAGCAAGTGGGAGCGCAACACCGGTGAATATTTCGTCATGAACAGGAAAGGGATGAGTGTTTTGATTTTAAAATTTTAAGATTAATAGTAAAGAGAGGGATTAAATATTAATGATTAAGTCAAAATGTAATAATTGATAGAAAAGAAAAGGTTGGAACACTTAGCAAGGCAGTCGGTGAGATTCTATCAGGAAATTTTGAACAGCGGTGCAAACAGATCTGTGGCTGAACCCAAATGTGGTGGCCCCAAATGATAGCAAGAGCGGGCTGCTCAAACTAAGGCCAAGATGCTGCAGGGGCTCCTCCAGCAACCTTTTTCTCAGTGAGTTGAATCGGCGACAATACAGCCAAAAATGTTCAATAGATTCTGGCTCACGGCAAAATGCACAAAAGGGAGAGACCGCCAAACCCAACTTGAGTAAATAGAAATTTAGAGGGGGGATGCGGCAGCGCAGCCTCGTCAGTGATACTTCAAGCTGCCGAGAGCAACAAATTTTCCTGTTCCAATAATATTTAAGGTGCTCATAATCCGCCGATGTTAAAAATGATGTGTCTCGCGTGCTTAAAAACGCACGTCGCCGAAATCTAGATGCTGTAATGTAGGCTGTAGCCGGGATGATTGGCACCACGGGGCCGCTGAGGGAAGCCTTTGCGAGATTATCAGCAATCTCATTTACTGTCACACTGCTGTGGCCGGGAAGCCATACTAAATGAACAAGGCTCAAATGCGGAGGAAGTAGGGATAAGAAAGTTGATAAAATGGGACCGTCAACCTGTGCAGCGAGGGACGAACACAAAGATAAAGAATCGGTAATTACTGCAACTGCTGTAATAGAGGGGCCTAGCTTGCGTAGAGCATGTACAACTGCTAGAAACTCTGCTTGAAAAATAGGGGTGAAATCTGGAAGGCGCAGAGAAAAGGACCAGTCTAAATGCGAGCAAAATATTCCCACACCTGCTTTTTCATTGCATTGCGATCCATCAGTGGCTATTGCTATATCTGTAGGTAGGGTCCTCAGATGATATTCTAGAAGACCATTTAGAATACTCGGTGGTAAAAGTTTTGCATTTTTTGGGAATATGTCGTCGAAAACAATGTGGATAGTGGGCCCATTTCGAAGCGCAGGAAGGATATCATAAATGTTTACATCTAAAGGCTGAAGTAATCTTTGCACAAACACTACCTGTGGGGAATTGAAACGAGACCAGGGGACACCAAAAAAGGAGGTCGGCTGAGATCAAAAAATGCTTTGGGAATGCTGGAAATGGGATTCATAGATCCTTAGGTAAGTTTGCACAGTTAAAAATTGAAGTCGTGATAAAAGAGACGGAATGCGGGCTTCAAGGTACAGCACATTAATAGCCACAAATTTTGGAAGGCCAGGCACATGCGAAGTGCTACCCTCTCTAAAAGGACGAGAGGGCGAAGTTTATATGTAGCCGAGCCTGAAAACAACACTGACCCAAATTTTAAAATTGGCCTGACATACATTATGTAGATCATTAATAGCGCATCTCTGCGCATGCCGTACCGGTGATGACATAATCTCCGTAACATGCCCACGGCACGAGCCCCTTTCGCCGCGACATGGTCAATGTGAGGTCGCCAGGTGAGTTTGTTGTCATAAATGACCCCTAGGTATTTTAGGGATTGAACCTGCGGTATTATTTTTAACTGGCAAGTGAGAGAGACCACTACAGGAGTGAATAGAGGGAAACAAGAGTAGCGCACTTGCCAACATTTAACTTCAGGTGTAATGCGCTCAACCAGTGCTCAAGTGTATTCAAATATGACTGCAACAGACCATACAGAGAATGTATATCCGGCGCAGCAGCAAAAAACGCAATGTCGCACGCATAGACGTAAGTGCGTACATGGCGGCGGAGAGCAATTGAGCTTAACAGAATAATAAAGAGCACAGGAGAAAGAACAGCTCCTTGCGGTACACCTCGCGTTTGTCTATACCTCTCTGAATGAACACCATTATGGACGCAAAAGAATTCCCTGTTATGAAGAAATGCAGATATCCATGCAACTATATAATCTGGAAATTGAAGAGACTGTAGCCTATGTATCAGGATGGAGTGTTCTACACTGTCGTAAGCTTTGGCGACATCTAACGTAACCAACGCCGCGACCAGGCGTTGACGACGAGCAAGGAGAATTCTGCTCTCAAGATCAGCATGTACATTCCATATCGAACACCGTGGCCGGAAACCGAGTTGGCACGGGCTGAGTATACTTTTGCGGTCCACAATGGCTGACACCCGAATTAGTAACAACCTTTCTATCAACTTTACCACGTTTGATGTTAAAGAAATTGGCCTAATATTATCCAATTCATAGCCTCCACCCTGATTTTTAAGTAAAGGGATCACCTTGGACAGCTTCCACTCAGAAGGTATCCAAGCGTGTTTGAGAGAGTAGTTTATTAGGTGCAGTAAGGAGTTGGGAGACTCTTCAAATAGAATCTTGAGCATCTTTGTGGTAACACCATCAGGGCCAGGAGCAGCAGCTGGCAATCTCTGGACAACTTGTGAAAGCTCTGATAGATTTACTTGTGAGGCATTATCATTTGGTACGACTGGTGCAAACAGCAATGGTCGCATAGGTAGTAAAGACGAGAACCGCTTTTGCAGGCCTGTGGCTATTAATTCAACCGCCTGGATAGCTTCTACAGGTGACATAACTAATGACTGACAATTATGAGAGGACATGAGATGTTTCCTAGACCGTAGAAAACCGAATAGTGCACGTCGGTTGCCCGCCTTTGAAAGATAATCGAAGTGTTCTGAGTCATATTTTTCCTTTGCGCGAGAAACTGTGCGTTTAAAGGTGGCTGCAATAAATTTATAATCACTCCAGTTATTCGGACATTGGTTATGAAGAAGCTTTTTCCATGCTGCCTTCCTCCGCCTGTAATCTCTTGTAGAGTCCGCATTCCACCAGTTAGAAGAATTCCCTTTTGTTGGCCTCACCAGGAACTACGACTTTTTACGGCTTTCCTCAATAGCCAGACATATGCTTGCTGACTGGTGGACCTCGGCGATGTTAGACACTGGAGCAAGGGCAGAGCGCAACGCCGTCTGAAATCTGTCATAATTTACATGTGACCGCAACTGAGAAGACGCCGGAGTAACACGACATATGATATCAAAATGAATAGGTATATGATCACTTGAAGTGCCGCTATCAACTGTCGACCAATTCGTTACGCCAATTCCAGGACTAATGAACGTGAGATCTAAAACAGATTGAGTGTGTGAGCGAAGATAAGTGGCCGATCCTGAATTTAAGCACATCAGGTTGTGATCAGAAACCCAGTCCCAAAGGCGCTCGCCGCATGAATTAGTCCTAAAACCCCAAGACACATGGTGAGAATTGAAGTCCCCAGCCACGAGAACTAGGTTTTTACAGTTTACGAGTAAAAATTCCAGAGGTCTAACATCCTGGACTTCATTGGGGAAATAACAATTTGCTATTGAAAATGGAGAGCACCCAGGAAGTACAAAGACTATTGCCAAAATCTCACAGTCAGGACACATTTGTTGAAAAGATACCACAGCCCTGTGGCAAAATTTTGAAGAGACTAAAGTTAGTAAACCCCCGCCTCTTGACTGGCGGTCTAGGCGAAATGACTGGCAATTTTTTATATGAAAATGTTTGTCGGTTGAAAGCCACGTTTCTTGCAGAATTATGACATCCGGATTAAGCTGAGTAGAAAGGCAGTGTAAATCTGTGGAAGCGGAAAGAATAGAGCGACAGTTCCACTGCAGAACTCGCAACGACGCTATGGTTGCGAAAGTCTAGCAGAAGCAACTGCCTGCTCCAAAATGGTATCCTTGGGTTTAGTGCCAAGCTGCTTCTTCTTTGATTTGGGCTGGGTGCCCTAAGAAGACAACGAATGAGACATGGGGGACCCACTGCGCTTAAGAAGGCGCGCATCAGGCTCCACCATCTCGGAATCATACATTATATCAACATCCCTCGAAGTACCCGAGGTAGGTAGAGCGGAAGTGACAGAAGTTTGTTCCTGGGGTTGTGATGCTACTGGAATTTGAGACCGGATAAGAGGAGAGGGAATTGCTGTCGAAAGAGGTGCCAAACTAGCCTGCACGGCATGTGTAATCTGAGTCGCTAGAGCATTTGTAAAGCACTCCGACACACTTGCGACAATCTTTTCTACCATTTTAGACATCGGAGCCTCCACAGCAGCCGCAATTGCCTGGGACAGCGTTGAGTCTAACATGGCACCTTGCCGAGTGGTCACACCGGCATAACGGTGGGCACGTTCTTTGACCTCTGCAATAGCGTCACGGCGCGAACAGCGTTTCCTGTCAATTATTTCCAGAATTTGAATTTGCTGAGCTCGAGAGGGACAATTTGTGTAGTTTGCAGAGTGCGCACCACCGCAAAGGCAACACTTCTCATTCTTCTCAGTGCAGGTGCTTGTTGAATGACCATCCCCACAGTTGCAACACCTCAAGTTGGATTTGCAACCGCCAGCGCTATGTCCATAGCGCCAGCAGTTGTAACACTGCAGAGGCCGAGATTATAATGGGTCTACCCGAAAAATTAGAGGCCATGCCTTGATTTCAGAGGGGCAGGAAGTGCTGGCAAAGGTAGCAATCACTGATTCAGTGGGCATCCGCAAGTTGTTTACATCCCGGCTACAGCGGTGCACAGCAACAACACCTGAAGCCGACAGAAGCTCAAGAGTCTCTGCCGGAGACAGGGAAGAGTCTACACACCTTACAATACCTTTCGTGCACGCCAGATGAGAAGGGATGAAAGAACTTACCCGAAGGGAGGCAAAGGATGAAGAGTTTAGTAAATCTCTTACACAGGCAAGGTCTGGCGATCTGCACAGAATCCCACCGCGTCCAAACTGGCGAACCTCTGAGATTGACTCATAATGAGAAGTCGCCGACTGGAGAGCAGCCCGAACAGCACCAGGGTTGTTCATCCTGATAGCACCACCATCCTTAGGGACCAGCGTGACAGGAATACTGCCGACACCACTGCGCAAAAAAGCTTCCAACGGTAGGAGATCAGTTGACAGAGAAGCCGACCAGAGGGAACTCCCCTGGCCGGGAGACTGGGTGGACATAGTCCGGGCTTACTGCCTTACCGCGCAAAGACGCAGAGAGAAAATGCCACAATCAGCCACCCGAAACTTAGCCGAACGTTCCCAGCAGAGCAGGGCCGTCGGGGCAGCGATGAACAGGACGAACGCTAAGTGCCTCTAAGAACCGGTGCTGAAAGCGTCTTGGCGTCAGCTTCGTCTTCCGTCTGCTTTGTCTCCTTTGCCGGCACTTGCCGCTGGGGCATCAAAGCTCAATTGGTGGTGGTAGTGGTTTTTTCATAAAAATAATAGTAAAAAAGGAAGAAAAAAATTTTAGCTAGCCCCGACATCTGCCATCGATACTGAAGAACGTGAGCTGGGGCAGCGGAAATAAAGGATAGCAAGCCGAATGGAGAAATTAAATGAAAGATGTGAGGGGACAGGAAGAGAGGATAGGGGGAGAAGTAACATATACAAGCTATTTACACAATATGAAATATGTCCAGGTTGTGCGCGTGATTAGTTCATTTTAGAGGAATTAAAACACACGCGCACAGCACTGTGTTGGCTTCAACTGGTGTGGCGTCCTATATTATTCGTTCAAGGTAGAATTCGCGGACCGTTCGGTGACGGTGTGTAACGACCTGACGGAGAACAGACGGGACGTCAAGCCCGTGTGTTCAAAGAATGCACAGAGGCTCACCAAAGTTCGCCAACGAGTGCGCGCACTACCCTGAGGACACAATAGCGTCTTGATGGAGCCTGGTGGCATGCGCTGCGCCCTATAGGCCGCGAGCATATCGCGACGAGCGTCGGCTAACGCGGCACAGTGAAGGATCAGGTGTTCTAGTGTTTCCACTGCACCGCAGCAGGTCAAACACATCACTCGTCACGATTCCGTGACGCACCCATCGTTCCCCGGCCACACGCAGCCAATGCGCGCGCGGAGGATCCTTCCAAGTTGTGACCGTGTAAGTGCGCGACAGCCGGTGACACTGTCGATGCGCTCACCTCCCGCGATGCGTGGGTCGGGGTGCTGCTTTCGGAGATGGTCGTGGATGGCCGCACGCACGTCCTCCAGCGCTAGGGGCAGATCGCTGGCATGTAGTTGGTGTGCAGCGGTAGCGAGGTCATCAGCTTCTTCGTGTCCGGCGATGCCGCAGTGACCGGGCACCCACTGTGCAGGCATGGCACATCCTCTCTGCGCGAGGCGCTCGATGCGCGAGCGAATTTCACGCACTAGTGGGCTAACACGGCCGTTAGATTGCAGGCGGTTGAGGGCGGCGCGGGAGTCGCACAGCAGAGCACTCCCAGGCGGCAGAGGGCCGAGGGTGAGCAGCAGGTCCAGCCCGAGCCGGATCCCCATCAACTCCGCCGTGGTAGCAGGAGCCCAGGAAGGCTGCGTGTTGCTGGCTGTGCAGTCGCAGGGCGGGGATGGTGGCCGCCGCAGCAAGGGAGTAGCTGTCGCGGGCCACTGAGCCGTCGGTGTACACGAGATGGTCCTGGAGCTCCTCGTGTATGACGGCTCTGGCCAGCTGCTGCACAGCACAGAGGGGTGTGCTCCGCTTTCCCCCAATGCCGACGATATCTCGCTGTACCTCCGAGGCAGCAGGCCAGGGCGCGCAGGAGCCGTAGGGGGTGGGCCTTGGGTCAATTGCTCATACTCGAGCAGCGCCACGCCCATTCGTGAGCGCGGGTGCGAGCGAATACGCTGCAGCAGCGAGGCGCCGTCCGGTGCGCGGTGAAGCCGGTGGATGTGATTCAATGCCCTGCGCGCTGCTTGGAGCTCAAGTGGCCCCGCTCCTGCCTCGGCCAACGTTGCGGCGCACTGCAAGTTTTTGGGAAGGCCTAGGCACACGCGCAGGGACTTGCGGTGCTGAAGCTCGAGTTTCTTCCAGCACGGCTTGCGCACCGTGACGAGCGGCAGCGCATAGAGCACCGCCCCCAAAGCTGCGGCATTGTATAGCCGCAGCGCGGCTTGCTGGCAGATGCCCTGGTCTCGAGCGGTGAGCTTGTGCACGGCGGCAGTGATCCTCTTCATCTGCAGACTGGCCTTGGTCGCCGCGGGGTGGAAGGAAAGGCGCCAGTCGATGTCCAGGGCAAGGTACCGCACCGATGTACGCCAAGGAATCGGAGTCCCGTCCAGTGACAGTGGCGCAAGGTGTGCGCGCGAGCGCGAAACGCAGGCCATGGTCACCGATTTGTCCGCGCTCAGCGATAGACCAAGGCCGCGCAAGCTGGCATCGATTGCGGTCAGGGCTCCGTGAAGGCACCCCCGCACACGGAACGCCTCGCCCGGTGGTCCCCGGCCCCACAGAGCTATGTCGTCTGCATACATGAAGATGTACACATGGTGTCGGCCGTTTGTGGGGAGGCAGGCCGGCACCACCGACATAGCCACATGGCTCTGCCAACTCTACAAAGCTGTGCCCGCTGGAGATTGCGAGGGCGGCCAGCGGGTGAAGGTTTGCCTGTGGTTCGGTGATGATCCGCAGGGTGTCAAACAGCCTCCGCGAGCTGACATCTTCCTCCATCCTTTAGCATAGTGAAGCCCACTGCCGGCGGCATAGCTTGTTGGCGTGGCGGTGCGCTGCCGCGTCCAAGCGGTTGTAGACAGTCCAGTCGGCGGCTTTGTCAGTCCGTCGCGCCCGTCGCTCTGCGCGATCTCTCTTCTCGCGCAGATTGAGCAGCTTCATATCAGGTCTGGGCTGCCCTGCCCTTATCTCTGCTCGTTGAGTGGCTGCGAGAGCGCTTCGGACAAGACTTGAAAAGAAATCTGCGCCAGTGGCCGCCGCCTCGTCGACCACCCGCCTGAACGCACTCCAGTTGGTAATGGAGTAGGCACGTTTGGGGCGCGCCTCCAACGCAGTGGGTTCGATTAGGATGGAGTAATGATCCCAGCCCCAGAGAGATGGTGATGGGCACCATGTCGCCTCGATGCCTCTGGATGCGAAGGCAACGTCGATGCAGGAGCCGGTTGTTCCGCGTCGTCGAAAGGTGGGCTCGCCGGTGTTCAAGGGGGTGAGTCCCAGCTGCGTTGCTGCGTCGTGCAGGTCGTCTCCACGCGCGGAGTGGCGCGCACTGCCCCACGCACTATGGTGGCGTTAAAATCACCGTACAGCACACGGCAGTTTCTTTTTTTTTTGCGGTTCGTTGTCAACGCGGGAAATAAACAAGAACAGTAAAAATAAAATCTCCTCTTTGCATAAATCTCAGATCCTAATTTGACATTGATTAAAACTTCGATGCGACGCCGCCAGTACACAGTCAACATTGAAAGCAAGCAAGCGTTGCACTTATACGTTCAATTTGCTGAGCAGAAGCCTCTTACTGGACCATTGATTTTTTGTGCGCTGAATGCATTGGCTAGCGGTACCTAATCGAATAAGCGTAACTCCATTTGCGTTATCTTCTTTGCATTAACTGTTTGTTTGTGCCTAAACACGAGTTTAAGTTCTCGTGCTGATGTTCGCCACCAGTTGTTTTTGTAACTAATAGCCTCGGCCATATATGTTATCTGCTCGCGTACCTTTTTTGTACACAGTGTTTGCTGGCCTGGCGGTCAAATATACTACACTTTTTGTATTTTATAAGCGTATGTAGCTATGGCTAGAGAGCTTGTCGTCATAAACGTCCTATTTTATGAACTCTTCTGAAACTTGTCATCACTTAAGTTCGCCTTGCAAATATGTCGCGATAGTTTTAAAGTGTCCGTACGGTCGGTTGGGGATTCCTTGTCACACCATTACGCATATATCGGCACGTTTTCACGTGAAATCATATCCTGCTGTATTACACTTCATCGCACATAATAATCCTTGACGCAGATTATTGGCCCATAAAACTAAGTTTTCCTTTAATGCCTTTTGCGCACAGTGCTGTGCAACCTGCTTGTAAAAACTGTGTTTATCCTCCTGAACGAACATCCTCATTTGTGAAGTAGAGGCCCGGCTCCCGACAAAATGGACTCCGGTTCACTTCCGCTTGGCAAATTTTTGAAGCAAAAGCTTTACTATCCTAGCGGCGGCCATTTCGCTGCGTCTGCACGAATGACCTTGAACAGGAGGAGAGGAGCTGCGTAAGTAACCACGTGACGCACCACGTGACTCGCAGCAGGTGCAGTCGCGCGCTCCGCCGTCGTCGCGGCGGCTGCGCGCTGCCTATCCAGAGCCTCGCTATGAGCGGAGCAGGTCAGCCGGAGCCGACGTCCTCGAGAGTGCGTACTCCCTGGCGTCGGGCCGAGTCTAATCACTCGGTCGACATTGCCAACCGTGCGAGATTCATAGCAATCGACAGCGAGCGTAAACGCGCTAAACGGCCAGCCGAAAGCAACGCAGGCCGGGAGCTTAGGGTCGACCGCGAGGGAAAGATGGCGGGTGAAGACAGCGACGAGCCTTGTTGGCAGCCGAGGCGGAGACTGGCGAGCCGCTGGAAGTGAGTTTTCGCATTGCGGATTGCACGACGACCCACGTGGTCCGTCTGTTTGTCAGACTGTGCTTCGGCCACGAAATCCTTAGGACGGGACTTCGCGGGTAATCCTTGCTTTCCCTTGCATAACTAGGGTTAGCTGATCTAAGCCGCAGCCATTTTTTTTCTTTGCAGCGAACCCGCTTTTCTACGTCACAACGCCCATTCTACGAGTGTGCATTTCCCACTCGCGCCGATGCGGGGTTTTCCTCCGAACGGGACCATTAGCGCTTTTGCTTTACTAGGTTATCGAAGGCGAAAAAAGAACAGAAATAATGCTGCCGCTCCGTGGGTTGCCCTTCGGCTGCCGGTCGTGGCCTCCATGTCATGCCTGGCGGCGACATCCGGTGCCCACGTCTTAAGCTGGAGTTGAATATACGGCTCCGAGCTGGCCAAAGCAGCCTCGCACAGCCGCGGACTGTTCTCACTCCGGTGAGAAGGCATCGGGGTGAATAAGGGCGTAGCGGGCAGGAGAGAGGAAAATGTGGCCGCCTGTAAATGGCGCCGCCTTTTCGGTTGGAGCTTAGATAGGAACTTGTGAGCGCTAGTGAGGGATAGGCGGGCGTTTCGGTGATGGATGATGTCATGGATTGTGAGGAATAGGCAATCCGATGTAAGCCAGCGCCTTGATGTCTTCTCAAATCAAGGATTGACATCGGTCATATTTCATGTCAGTTGGTAGGCGTAATTATATTTCATTTATTTCCTAATTGCTGCTTACTAGTAGTAACAGGCAGTTCCGTTTACAATCCACTCTTGTGAGATAAATTCTGCTGACTCTATAAAAAAAAACAATTAGTCGGCTTCACCTTTCACTTGCCGTAGACGTCGCAATGACAACCTGACGGGGGTAAAATGGAACACTGCATGTAAGTACACTCCATCTACGTTGACACCGAACGCAGACCATGGGACGTGATCTTGCGATACTTTGCCTCCGCCTAAAAATCACAGTTAAGGAGGCAACCCTGTGAAACCCTATCACCTAGTACACAGCAGGGAGGCCATGATGACAACGCTCGACGCAGTGTTGCAGGAGGTCACAGACGGGGACAACTTCGACTTCGTCGCCTACTTGGGCTATATTCTGAGTTTGTGTCATAATAAAAAGCATCATAGTCTGCCGCAGCGGCCGCACCTGATTGGTCGAAACGCCGGAAGCGGATGTCGTTTCGGTTGCGACTGTGAGTGGCGGCAGGATGTCACTGCGGTGTGGTTGCTGCAGCGAAACGTCTTGCGTCGCTATTGCTCTTTACCGACAAATGGAACGATGCTAATGCGAGCGAAGAAATCTTCACCCACAAGTTTAGATGCCCATCGGCTGCCACTGTAAAGGGGTAATATCAATGGTGCTTTCTTTGCCCATTGGACTTCAACAAATAGAAGCAATAGTTCAGATACTCTTTTCAGTTCTGTAATGGTCGGAGGTGTCCTTAAGGAAGAGTAGTCAATACGCATGGCTTTTCAGTGGCAGAAGGCGCCCGCTACAGCCGTCGATCGCCAATGGTAAATAAAAAGCAGCTACCTTGGTCGCTTAAAACTGCGTTTTCAATTTACCGAGAGGGTTGAAGCGAACGGAGAGGAAAATTTGTGTGCACTCACAATCTGCCCAAAGCGCGCACCGTGCCGTGCTGAACCAAGACATGTGACGAATTGCTGTCTGCAACACCGCTGAACGCAAGTTGGCGCTGTTATTGAACGGTTTTGCTGAGGGAAATTTATTTTTGTCATTCCTTTTATGCAGGCATTGCAAGAACCGCGGAGTGCCGCTTATAGGTTTTTAATTGATCTGCCGCCAATATATAAAACATATGAACTAAAAAAATCGTCTTACTCTGTCTTTACAGATGCGTTGGGAGACTTCGCAGACTTTTTCATAAGTTCGCAATGGTATGAAGCGCAGGCATGCCCACACTGACCTGACCAATGATTAATTTTATCTGCCGCCAGCCAAAAGCAGTGTGGTTTTATAGAAAGTGCGTATGGCCACCTGTAATGTCTTTCGTGCATATATTATCAAAAAGCGGCCACGAGCATCGACCGCAAATATAGCCGATGCATAATTGCCGGGGCACTGGTACTGGAGTCTAGTGTACACTAGTAAATAAATCAATAAATATAGTTAATTATCTTTCACGAAACAGTGAGCTGCGATGCACGGTCTCAGCAATTTAGCCGCTAGTAATAATGCAACATTTCTCTCTGAATCTCATGTTGTTTGCATCATCGCAATAAAAATGACTGCACGCTATCGGGAGTGTCTATATGTAAAAACCTTTATTATTCGAAGGTAAAACTCTCCATCATTATCGCACTTAGCATTAAATTTAGTTAGAGCTTTGCAAACATTACACGTCGGTGTTTTTCCTTTTAAAATCTGACATAAATCTACAGTATATTCCTGGACATAAAATTTAGGCATCAAATGTTTTTATAGACATAACAAGGGTCTCCTAAACGACTTGAGCCGAGCTTCGTCCCGCAGCGACATAGACCCTGAAGC